>JAJAGP010002191.1:0-129882 GCA_025084515.1 Ancistrus triradiatus
TACTGATTAAGAGCACAGTGTCTATTAACAATCACTGATGCCATGTCAATCACTGATGCCAAGTGTAGCATGAGACCCCGGCAGCATTAGCTATAGCAGCATAGCTAGAAAGAGGAGAAGTGGTAGGAAACCCAGCCAAGAGGGATCACATGAGACATTGGCAACCCCACGGGAGGCAGAAGACAGCAACCCAACGTCTCTGATCACCATAAGAGTCTTTGACTATGAACCCCCAGCTCTGCCCTTATTCTAAGGCAAGGATGCATGAGTCAAGATCATGAGGACCGAAGCCCTCGTGCAAGCAAAGTACCCAGGCGTGGAGCTGTCTTGCTCAGACGCGGGGCTTGGAGGCGCTACGAGCTCCTGTACGGGGCCAGGTGGCGCTAAGTGCCTCACCGTGGAGTCTATCTGCTCAAACACGAGGCTAGAATACGCGGCGGACCCAAGTACAGGGCTAGAGGGCGCCATACGCTCAGGCACGGGGTCTAACTGCCCATGTGCAGAGCTTGAGTGCGCGACGAGCCCAAGTTCAAAGCTGGGGGGCGCTGTGCGCTCACTCTGCCAGCCCGAGCGTTCAATGCGCTCATGAACAAGGGTAGGTGGCGCTAAAAGCTCTGGCACAAGGTCTGACTGCCCAGGTGCAGAGCTCGAGTGCGCGACGAGCCCAAGTTCAAGGCTGGGGGGCACTGTGTGGTCGCTCAGCCAGCTTGAGCGTGTAATACGCTGGTGAACGAGGCTAGGTGGCGCTATAGACCCTGGCATGGGATTGGGTGGACTAAAGCCATAAAGAATACTATCCGCCCTCTCACGCTGATCGAGGCGGATCTCCGCCAACCTGGCCAGCTCGATCAGGTGGTCAAAGGAAGAGGCGGGTGGGAGGATGCACAGCTCAATGTCCACGTCATAATTCAGCCCTGATCTAAAGGGCTCCATGAGGACCGGTCCCTGCAGGCCGCTCTGTGCGGCTAGGGTGCAAAATTCAGCCACATACTCCTGCACCCCCCGGAAGCCTTGAGTGATGTCGAATACACTCATAGGTTCGGGGTCAGCAACAGGTGGCTGAGGGTCAAAATAGGCTATGCCACATTGTAAACCTATCTGAGCCCCACGTGGATGCCGACGGCGACGGCGGCGAGGGCTGGGCAATTTGGGAGGGTCAGGATGAGAAAAATCCTCGGCATGAGGATAAGAAAAATTCTCAGCCTGAGAATAAGAAAAATCCTCAGCTTCCGGATAAGAAAAATCCTCAGCATCAGGATGGAAAAAATCATCAGTAACATGGCCAGCGTCACTGAACTGCCCTCAAAAAGCCAGCCGTGACCTGGGTAGCAAAACCCGGGGGCGTGGCCCAGCGCTCCTGCACGCTCAGAGAGGTTAGAGGCGCTGCGAGAGCGCGAGGAAGGGGGAAGCAGGCAGAGAGGAGCCAGAGATGGAAAAATAAAGACGAAATAACGCTCAATCTACTCTACCTAAATTTCCCTATCAACCTTACCTCACGTCTCGCGACGCTACGGAGACTCCGCCCCTGTACGGACGGAGACTGTCCTCTAAAACCTAAAAATGAATAAAAGGCAAATAAACAAAACAGAATGCGAAAGGAAAGCGCGGGGGCTCTAAAAAGAGCGAGGGATGAGACGAGTGAGGTCTCAGAGGCACGATCTGCCAGCGATTCCCTATTAAAAGCGTCCAAACGGGGATCGGGGAAACGCGTGCCGCGAGTGGAGACGAATGATCCCATACTTGCTTCCACCGGCAAAGCTCTTATATAGCCAGAGGAAGATAAGATAAGATAAGATAAAACTTTATTGATCCCTTTGGGAGTTTTCCCTCAGGGAAATTAAAGCAGGTGAGGATCATTAGCCGTAATCAGCCGCCTTACTTAAAAGCTTAATGCGGATTAATGTATTAATGTACCTTTAGCCTTTTCTGGAGCTAAACTTTTAAGCTCTTTTTAGCACCCATTTTCCACTAATGCTATAGCAGAGCATAGCAAAACAAAACTGTGATCACATGACAAATGTATACTTGCTATAATCATGGGCGTGTTTTTAAAGCAGAAAATACCTTAGTAGGAACCGATAAGTGGAAACGAAATTCTATTTTCTTAATGGGTACAACAATCCCTCATGTTTGCTGGCACATTTATATGCTTAGCATGCTAGTCCACATAGCTAGCTCTAGCTCTTCATTGCATTCTCCAACCAAGATACAATTCAGATGACCAGGGTTGTTTAACAGTAGCTTGGTCGATCCCGGATTTATCATAAACTTCTGCCTAATAAACCACGGCTTTATTCCGAAAAGTAATTTACAGCATCTGTTCACAGTTAATCACTGAATATTGTTTATTTTGCTGCTTTTTTCTGAGCAATTAAAATTTCATTTTAATGCCTATTATAGGGTTGGGTATCTTGGAATTTTGGCACCGGTTCCGAATCAGAACTGGGTCTCGATACCCAACCCTATAACAGGCATTGTTTTGTCATCTTGTTTTAAGTACGAATAGCAATCTGGATTGTGGATTAACCTTTACAGAGATATTTCTAAACTGCAATCATTTAAAATATCGCTTTTATTTTGGCTCAAAGTAGTGAAACATAGACACTACAAAATGAAATTGAATCCCACCTAAATCAACAGTTTTATGCAAAAGTTTAAGTACCCAGGTCAAACTATTTAGACAATAAAACAAAGTTAAAACAAACAGTGGAACAAATGAACATTTTCACAAAGTTTAACAAACCATTAATAATCAACTCGGTTTCATACGACACACACAGCCAGTCTCATAAATGGCACGAATCAACATGGAGTCGGGCTTGGCCAAAACACACAAGAAGAGTGTGAAGAAGATTGCTCAGAAAAAAGCAGCAAAATAAACAATATTCACTGATTAACTGTGAACAGATGTTGTAAATTCTAAAGATGCTTTTTAGAATAAAGCCATGCTTTATTAGGCAGACGTTTATGAGGATCGACCAAGCTACTGTTCAACACCCCTGGTCATCTAAATTCAGTAGTAACAGGATAATACAGATACAGGTTAAGGTACTGGACTCTGGACCAGAAGGTCCAGGGTTCAATGCCAAGCTGCCACTGTTGGGTCCTTGAGCAAGACCCATAACCACAATTGCTTGGATTGTAAGACTGTATCAATTGTAAGTCGCTCTGGATAAGGGCATTTACATTTACAGCATTTAGCAGACGCCCTTATCCAGAGCGACTTACAATTGATACAGTCTTACAATCCAAGCAATTGCTCAAGGACCCAACAGTGGCAGCTTGGCAGAGGTGGGATTTGAACCCTGGACCTTCTGGTCCATAGTCCAGTACCTTAACCGCTAGGTTACCATAGTCCCACAGGCCACAGGCGTCTGCTAAATGCTGTAAATGTAAATGTAAATTATAAAAGTGTGGGCTAAACAGAGGCTGTAAG
Source organism: Ancistrus triradiatus (assembly GCA_025084515.1). Taxonomy (NCBI): domain Eukaryota; kingdom Metazoa; phylum Chordata; class Actinopteri; order Siluriformes; family Loricariidae; genus Ancistrus; species Ancistrus triradiatus. Next base: position 3,437 of record JAJAGP010002191.1, read on the forward strand.
TAATTAAATAAAACTATTTAAAACTATTAAACTATTTATTAAAACTATTTGGTTGAGGTATTTGGTTAAGGTATCTGTACTTTACCTGATTATTTCTGTAACTTACTACTTTTCAATTTTACATACAACATCTAAAAAGGATAATCTGTGCTTTTTACCCACTACATTTTTCAAACAGGCTCATTAACTTATATGAATCTATGTATTTATCTACTTTAACTACATATTTCATTTCCTTTTTAATTAATGTATTTCTAGTCAAACACCTAATGAAGTGCGAATCTTACTGGATGTGTATCTGTGACTTCCTACTTTCATGGTTTTCAGGCCCCAGCAGTGATACTATACCAGAATATTTTGTATATTTTGGTTTCTCATGTATTCTGTTTTTTTCTGTGATTTGCTAAAGATGATAATGTCATTTGTATGATTTTTGCAGATGATTCATGTAACTGTAGTACAAAATATAATTTTCCTGTTTCAAACATAGAGTTAGAAAGGCTTTTAGATAAATACTTAAACTTTTTCTACATAAAGTACATTTGGTAGGATCATCCTTCTTTTGTAAAATATATAAATCACTCTTCAATTTTCAAGTATTTTTTATCAGATTAGTAGTACTTAAGAACTTCTGCCACTTCTGCCGCTAATGCTGTAAAAATGTGAGTTCTGAAACGTTTGCAAAACCTTTTTTTAACGTGCTTTAAAACCTATGCGTGAAAAAGTGCAGAAATATGCTGTATTTAATTTGGTTTCCTACAGAGGTTGTGTTCTTTTCATTTATTAAATATGTAATCTGACCAGGGGTGCCCAAATGTTTATCTACACCCGGGGAATGCTAAATGAGTTCCTTACGTTCCTTTTGGGGTGGGCTGTTTTCGAAAAGACCTTTTATATCTTCATATTGATCTCCTGACATTTTACGAGTGCTTTTGAGCGGAAAAGGGAAAACAGAGAAAAAGGGAATGGGCGAGAAACAGAGATGGGTTGATGTAGATAAGGCCATGTTTCAGAGGAACGTGGTGTGGTTCTTCCTCTCTGGCATGCTGAGGAGGAAGCCATGTCTCTCCAGGCTCACGACCACAATTCCTCATGTGATGCCTCTTAGTCAAAAGAGTCAAGCAACACATGGGCCATCTTAATTTCATCCCTCTCAAAGTCTCACTCTAGCTTTCACTCTCTCCCTCTCTCTACCAGTTTCTTATCTGATTCCTTGGTCATGCAACAGAACTGAACTGTCAGACCTCAGCCACTGTACCAACACTGCCATTACTTACAAACCCTTAAAGTCTTTGAACCTCTTAGAACATACTTTTCTATTATATAACATGTTTTTCATCCTGCTTATCTTGGTCAGTGTTACAGGTCCACAAGTGCCGGTCTCCATCAGACACAACCAATCATATCTAGTGCTACCCGACCTGGCTTGAAAGCAGAGCTGGAATTTCAACCCAGCCCAATAGGTTCTACAGGGCACTTCAATGGCACACTGGCAATTAGCTAGCCCTGTGAGAGTGACCAGCAAGCAACATTGTCATCGAGTCATTCCCGCCAATGGATGCCATTAGTTTGTTGTAAAGACAACACACATATTTAACTATTCATAATGAGTATTGTTCAATATTAGGCAACTTAATTTTATTTTTACAAGGTTTCTCCTGTTCCTGTTACTCAGTCCTGTTACTTTATATGAGTAACAGGACTGCGTTTTCAACCCAGAATTAGGAAATACTTAATGTTACCACATGGCATCCATACTAATGTAAAGTATTAAGGATTTCTTAGGAAAAAATGTAAGGCATAGATGGGCTATGGAGTGACACAACAATGCAGAAAAACATATTTCTGAAAGATTTCAATCATTATTAAATTCATTTGAAATTAATTAATAATTACAGTTAATTATATTAATTATTGATTATCTATACATGTAATGTCCTGGGGATGGAAATGACACCCCTTCAATTGAAAGGCTCACATCTTAAACAACTCTTTGGACTCACAAACTGCCAGCCTAAAAGCATGTTTCACTCAGAGTACAGATATTTCCCTTGATTTAACTTTTTCAGCCTGTTCCTTTAGTCGCATGGTTATCTGTAGCCAACATGCCCCTCTAGCACAGTAGGGGTCTCCATGAAAACAACAGTTCCATGCTACATTCACAAACAGGTTGGCTCTGATAAGCTTAACTGGTACACTGTGATTTCCTCTGTGTAGTCTGAAATTGTGAGTGTGAAATTATGTGTGGGGGATAAATGATTGAGTGGAGGGGATAAATGATGAAATAAGAGTCCTTGTTGTTCATTTTACAAATAGTTTACATTTAAATTACATTACATTCAGCGTGCAAGCAGAAATACATATCCTTTTGAGTTTATACTCTTCTCTATTTAAGTTTAGTGATCATAGCACTTTGCAGTTCTATAATTACAGACTGTAGTCCATGTGCTTCTCTACATACTTTGTTAGTCAACTTTCCTCTGTTCTCTAATAGTCAAGACCCCTCACAGGACCAGCAAAGAGCAGGTACTATTTGGGGGTGGGTCATTCTCAGCACTGCAGTGATACTTTTGTGGTGGTGGTGTGTTTGTGTGTGTTGTCCTATTACAAGTGGATCAGACACAGCTGTGTCACACTGTTCACTCAATGTCCAAAACATAGAGAAATCATAACTGCATTTTCATCAAGTCTGGCAAGCCTGTACGCTGGAAGGCACTGCCCAGACTCACAAAGATATTCATAGTAAACAGCCGCACGTTAACTCTTTTTCAGCACATCATGCTGACACCGTCACTGCTACTCCCTGCACAACTCTCTCCAATTCTCTGGACTCTCTCTGTCCTATCATCGCCATAACAGCAAAACCAATGGCTCAAACATGAACCCTTCACTGTTCTGAGAGAAAATGTAAACCAAACAAATCACTCACCAACAAACGTGTCTGAGTACTGCTGGCCTCTTTTTCTGTTATGTCAATACAGCCACAACAGCTTTCTTCCTCTCCAAAATTAACTCATCTATCTCAAATGCACCCAGCACAGTAGCGCAGTGGTTAGCACTCTCACCTCACAGCTCCGATACTCCTGGTTTGATCCTGACCCTGGGCGCTCCCTGTATGGAATTAGCATGTTCTCCCTGTGTTCGTGTGGCTATTCTCCGGTTTCCTCCCACATTCCAAAGACGGTAAATTAGGTTAACTGGTGTTTCCAAAGAGCCCCTTAATGTGTGAGTCTGTGTATGAGTGTGTGAGTGGTGTGTCCTACAATGGATTGGCGCCTTGTTTCACCAGATAGGCACCGGCTCTCCTGTGACCCTGACTAGGATAGGCATATAAGACAAGGAATGAGTATCTCAAATGCATGTAAAGCAAAGGTAGCATTACTTTCCAGTGATTAATGATTACTTCTGTATTATCTAGCATTTGCATAGCTGCACCTTTGTTTGTGTGTTTATTACTTTTATTTGATGCCGTATCAGCATCAGCGGCTATATTCACAACAGATTTGGTTTGTCCCCACTACCTGTATATTCTTTCTAGCCAATAACTGTATAACTCATTGAGTTTCTGTTTCATCTGGCTTATCATCTGGCTGATATTGTCAATTTCCATAATTTAAAAAGGTTTAGGTGTATACCAATTTAGGCTTTGGACGCTGTGTATGTCTGACGCATTTATGTACTGTTTGCACGCAGTTTTCTTGTAAAATACCCTTTATATTTACTTTACAGAAGCATAAAAAAGACTATTCATGTATATGATTATAGTAACTTCCCATCAACATCCGTTCATCTGTCTATGTTCATCTATCTATGTATATCATTAGAGATTAGTTTAGCGTGCAATAATAAAGTCCGGATTTATCAGTCACTAACAGTCAAACTGAAGTGCAAAAAGACAGTTGTCATTTATTACACTGGTTTCCACATTAAGTAAGAAACAGCCCCCTGTTATCCCAAGACAGGCAAAGTTCTGGAGAACAGCAAGAATACCTTTAGTCCTGTCTCATTAGATGTGGGCGCATGTATGCTCGACAGTCACGGAAAGCTCTATAGTACCAGGCCTGGAGAGGCGAACTCTGAAACCAGATCCGCTACTCACCGAGACATACAGGAACTCAAGTGCATGATGATAAAGTGTCTGAATAATTTCTTTGACCGACTCATAACATAGTACGCCTGTTTTCTGTAAAGGAAAAGAGTCACAGGGGATATCGCTGGGAAATGTAATAATAAAACAGGATTCTCGTCATATGGTCCTTATTTCAATAGAAAATCAGTTTAAAATTGAAATTTATTTGTATAGATCTCCTGCCCATGTCATATATCACACAATTCAGCTCGGTCCTGACCTAATGAGTGCGTTTAAATGCCAAAACAAACAGGCAACAATAAATAAAAACTGATTTGAGCTCACATGCACTTCAGCAGGCTGATAATGAGAGTAATCTGAGTCTACACAAGTGAGACTTTTTTAAGCATCCCAAGAAGTCCTTAAATTGTTTACACACAAAGTGAATAAGGTATAGCGAATATTTGGAGAGCGGGATCCATTTCCATTATTGAGTATAAAATTCTCTAACTTGTTCCAGGACATTCAAAACCAAACCTAATCTCAGTTCTGTTCCGTTCCATTAGCTTAACGTAGACTGTTCAATGATGTCAATATAATATAGATGGAAGGGGAAAGGAGGGGAGAGTGAAAGGACTGGTTTGGGGAGGCTTAGGTGATATGTCAGGCTGTTGATAAGCCATACTGATTTCACACTGCCCGTGTTCTTGGTCTTAAACCTAGGAGCAAGACCATAACAGAGATTCAGAACTGCCATCATGTCTTGACTCCTTGGAACTCTTGGAACTTTGCTCTTCTTTGGGGCTGTTGGTGTTGTCTCAGAAACCAGGCTTTAGGCTTGGGGAGGCACGTTAGGGCAAGTCAGGTGAGACTTGGAGACCCGCACAGATTTGGACAACTGAGTTTTGCCCAGCTGCATTGGCGCAGGTGTGCCCTAAGCAGCACGGTTGTTGCTCCGCATGCAGTTATCCAACCTTATGCAGGTGTCATAGTGGCCCTCTAATGTGGCTGGCAGACCACATGGTTAGGTCTCGGAAATGCCCTTTCTGAAAGACCCATAAGGCACCCTCTACTCCACCCACTCGGGGATAGACTCAGACTGAACCCAGACTGTTGTGGAGGCCCCAAAGAGAAGAGACCTCCCTTATGGTTCCTTATTATTTCTATGTAATACAATGTTATTTATGGGGTGACATGGCAGCACAGCGGTTAGTGTGGTCTCCTCACAACTTTAGCATACCCGGTTAGATCCCAACCTTGGGACTCCGCCTGTTTGGAGTTTGCATGTCCTCCCCGTGTCCATATAAGTTTCGTCTGGGTACACTAGTTTCCTTCCACAGTCCAAACACATGCGTGTTAGGTTAATGGTGTTTCTAAAATACCTTTAGTTTGTGTTTGTATGAATGTATGAATGAGTGTATGTGCCTACAATGGATTTACAATCTGTCTAGGGTTGTTCCTGGTTTGCGCCGTGCCGAATGAATGAATGAATGAATGTCGCAAACAGGACATATATATATATATATATATATATATATATATATATATATATATATATATATATATATATATATATATATATATATATATATATATATGTCCTGTTTATATAACATATTCTATAAATTCAGCATAACATAAAGAGTGTGCCATTTAGGGGCTTGAGTGACAACCTTAGCAAACACACCTATACGGTGGAAGGAGGAACTAAGGAGTGGCTTACAGTATGGCATATACTCACATTTAGAGACTCAAAAAAACCAATTAACTAAGGCTGAGAACATACCAGGTCTTCCAAACTAAAATAAGTGTTGGTTTTCTGATCCTCTAGAAGAAGTTGGATTTTGTGGCCAGAGATAGAGAAGTCTGGCCTGAAGTTCTCAGCCTTCTGCCACCGTGATACTCAAAAGGAAAAGTGAATGGAAACTATTTTTTTGTAATATGTTTGAAATATAACCATTATAATATGACTTGTTACCTGATCACTGGGCAAAATACAGCTGTTTTATCAACTTTTTTAAGATATCACTGTATACTGAGCAATACAGTAACTGCTGAAATGTGATCTCTAATCACATTATAATTGTACCTGTAAAGCACTCAGTGATGATCTTCTATTACCATAAGTGTGCAGTAAAAGAGGTAAAAAAAATTACCCTAACGCGCATATTAGAGATCCTCTGCTGATCTCCAGTTTCAGCGTTCAGAAATAATAATACAGAGCAGGATATTGCCTTCCCCGGTGGGAAGGGATTGTTTGCTCTCCTGGTTCTTACCACAGCAGAATTGTGGTGAGACAGAGTGGAGCAATGGAAGATGTGTGATGGTGGAATGCTGGGGGGCATTTCTATTTGCATGATGGCTGAATCCTCAGTTTTCAGGAGCAACAGCTCCATCACACGGGGTTAAAGCAACAAGCCGAACACAAGGAGCGTGTCATTGGGGAGAAGTCATTCAGCTCCTGTAATTAAACCAGATTATGTGGTGATGTTTGTGTGTGTGTGTGTGCCAATAACCTTATATATATATACAGTATATATATATATATATATATATATATATTTAGTCAGCCACTGACTGTTCTCCTACTTAGTAAAAGGAGAGAGGTCTGTAATTTTCATCATAGGTACACTTCTACTATGAGAGACAAAATGAGAAAAAAAAATCCAGGAAATTTTAAAGAATTTTAAAGAATCTTTGAAGAATTTAATCGTAAATCATGGTGGAAAAAAATAAGTATTTGGTCACCCACAAACAAGCAAGATTTTTGGCTCTCACAGACCTGTAAGTTCTTTAAAAAGCTCTTCTGTCCTCCACTTGTTACCTGTATTAATGGCACCTGTTTGACCTCATTATCTGTATAATAGACACCTGTCCACAGCCTCAAACAGTCAGACTCCAAACTCAAGACCAAAAAGCTGTCGAAAGACACCAGGACAAAAATTGGCGACCTGCACCAGGGCTGGGAAGAGTGAATCTACAATAGGCAAGCAGGTTGGTGTGAATAAATCAACTGTGGGAGCAATTGTAAGAAAATGTAAGACATACAAGACCATTGATAATCTCCCTCGATCTGGGACCCCAAGCAAGATCTCATCCTGTGGGGTCAAAATGATCATGAGAACGGTGAGCAAAAATCCCAGAACTACACGGAGGGACCTGATGAATGACCTGCAGAGAGCTGGGACCAAAGTAACAAAGGCTACCATCAGTAACACACTATGCCGAGAGGGACTCAGATCCTGCAGTGCCGGTGTGCCCCCCTGCTTAAGCCAGTTACATGTCCAAGGGCCCTCCTGAGTTTGCCAGAGCGCAATATATATAATCCAGAATAGGATTGGGAGAATCATGTGGTCAAGATTGAAACCAAAATAAACTTTTTGGGAAAACTCAACTCGTCTGTTTGGAGGGAAGAAGAATGCTGAGTTGCGCCATACCTACTGTGAAGCATGGGGGTGGAAACATCATGCTTTGAGGGTGTTTTTCTGCAAAGGGGACAGGAATGGGCCAAAATACCAGCTACAGTGTGTGTCAACCTGGTGAAGACTTACAGGAAACGTTTGACCTCTGTCATTGCCAGCAAACGTTATGTTACAAAGTATTGAGTTGAACCAAATTTATTGACCAAATACTTATTTTCCACCATATATCGATATAGATATATTTTTTATAATGATTATATGTCATGTCCTAAATGATTTAAAACACAGCAATGGAATATGAAACTTGTGGAATATATGCACGTCATGAACTGAACCCCATCCTTAGTTATGGACGCAGAGCAACTCTATTTCTGCACCACTTCAAATTACTTCAGTATAAAAATAAACTAATACCGGCTCCCAAAAACATCACACCAATCCCCACCCCCACCCCCCGCTACATTCCCCCATCCCTTCAAGGTCCTGATCTTCTCTGCATTCTTATTGCGAAAGCTCTCCAAAACAGTCAGAGTTGCTCACCGGTCTGTCATCGAGAGCAGTTCGAAGGGTGACATCCATCTTTCACTTTCCTCCGCTTCTTCCCTTTCCTCCTCCCCGATATCACTGCTTGGAGGAAATCCATCTCTGGGAGGGAAAGGCTGCCGTGGAATAGCCTCTTTTGTTTTATTAGTGTTATTCCTGGCAGCTGACGCCACACAAAGTCCTGTGTACTGGTGACCAGAGGTCCGAACCCTGCGGGCCACAGCGCTGCAACCGACGCGCAACCAACACACATCTTTCAGTAAGACGGGCCAGCTGGACCCGGAGACGGAACGAGGGCCAGCTGAGCGCGACTGCTTTCTCTCTTCCCATTTCTCTTTCTGTCTAGCAAAGCCCAAAACAGAAAGCATTATTTAATAACACACAGCGCGCCAGAGCTGCACTGCGAGTCCCTGAACACCTCATTTTCCCATGAACACAGCTGAAAATATTTAGGAACAAAGTACCACACACATCAACCAACTGTGTGAGGTAAAAATGGTTCCTTTATTCAGGAGGCGACAACTGTTTTACTTGTTCCTTCGGTCAGGAACCTCCCACTGACTTCTGAGATCCCTAAGAATCATTAAGAATATTTAAAACTGGTAATTGGGAACAGGACCAAAAGTAAACCAACGCAAGTCCAATAAGAATGACTTTTTGTTTAACAGGTCAATAACATGAGTAATACATTTAAAAAAAAAAAGTTATATCACATATGAAAAGATATATAATATATCATAATGCACTGAATATATTATACAGAAGTTTATACCTCATGAAGGTGATAATAAATCTTTATTGTTTTTACTTCTGTTTATGCCACAAATCAGATGGAGCATTTTCAGCTATGGCCAATGAATCCCCTGATACATTCCCTACCCCCAAACGCCCATGACTAGTATTGTAGTCAAGACCACTAGAGCTGAGTCTGAGTCAAGACCAAGACCAGGAGACAGCAAGTGTGAGCCAAGACCAAGACCAGAAGTGACTGAGAGCGAGATGAGACCGAGGCAAGATTTTTTTTCATCATACAAGAATAAAAAGAAGAAAATGGGGGAAAAAAATTAGTTTCCAATACACTTTTCTTTACACATTATATAATATAATATAATATAATTATTAATAAATAATATTTCAAAATATATTTTGTAAAATATAACATTAATTTATATACAGCCTAAAATTATTATTATATTATAGTCTTAGTCTTAGTCAAACTGAGGTAACGTAACTTTTGGAAGCAAATGATGATTCTGTTTCCCTTACATTTACATTTACAGCATTTAGCAGACGCCCTTATCCAGAGCGACTTACAATTGATACAGTCTTACAATCCAAGCAGTTGTGGGTTAAGGGCCTTGCTTAAGGACCCAACAGTGGCAGCTTAGTAGAGGTGGGATTTGAACCATGGACCTTCTGGTCCATAGTTCAGTACCTTACCCGCTAGGCTACCACAGTTCAACAGTCCCTTCTTCTGTCAAACTTCATCAGGAGTCACCACATTAATTAAACTGACTGTAGCCAACAACATTCATTCTGTCCATTTCAATTAATAAAAGTGAAAAATCCAGATCATGCATACATGTTAAGTAAAGCAACTGGGTGAAAATTCACACCTGAAGTCTTCAAGTCAGACGATTCAAAATAAAACGTGTTAGCCAATCAGAGCGCAGATTTTATTTATTTATTTATTTATTATTGATATTCAATAACAATGGAAAAAAAGTTCAGTTAATAAGCAATGTTACCTCTGACAGATGCAGTGGACTCCACAACAAGTCCACCTTACCCTGAGAACAAGTCAACTGTGGTCGAGACCGAGACAAGGCTGAGACGCAACACATGACCATTGACCCTGACCATCAATAAGCGGGGTCAATATGGGAACTTTCACTTTCATATTACATAAGACAATTTAAATGTGTTTATGTGATCGCTTGGTCTGTACGTGTGAGTCAGAGGAACAAACAAATATACGCAGTTCCCTTTAGAGTTTTGGTAGATTCTGTGGGACTTTCACGTAAGCAAGCTTTCATTGTGAGAATTGTTTCTGTCTCCGTGTTGGTCTGCTCAGATTGTACTTCCTTTGAGCAGTAAGTGATCTGGGTGGGAAAATCTGAGTCCCTTCACTCACTGCTCCCTGCGTTTACTTCCTTATCCTTCTTCGGCATAAACTCTTTCACTATATAAAGTTACACAGACCAGTAATTCAGCGGCGTTATGAATGTTAATGTCAGAGTTCCCACACGAGAGTGTTGAGCAATAGCACACTGCTTTTGAAGATCATTTAAGTACGCGTACACAAACACAGGCAAGGTTCGTCATTAACCAGTCATTTCCAAGCTTGTTCTGCATTAAATCCTATGTTCCTTAGCATAATAAAACCTTAGCAGGGCAACAATGATATCAGGAACCACAAGGTTGGTAACAAATCATGCTCTGCTTTGGAGCCATTCTTTCTGCTGCTATACAGACCCAAGACAGTGAGGTGATGGTAGGACTGGAGGAAAAGAGAAAAGATAAAACAGCATAAACATAGTTTTAAACGTACTACCAAGACACACCACTCGCACCACTGGTACACAACTTACACATGTATGGTAATACATGTACGCCATTTAATGACCACATTACATTCTGTGATACAGCACTTTGACCAGACCTACAGTGGTGCTTGAAAATTGATGAACCCTTTACAATTTTCTATATTTCTGAATAAATGTGACCTAAAACACAAGTCCTAAAAGTAGATAAAGAGAACCTAGTTAAACAAATGAGACAAACATATTATACTTGGTCATTTATTTATTGAGAAAAATGATCCAATATTACATATTAGTGAGTGGCAAAAGTATGTTAACCTCTAGGTTTAGCAGTTAATTTGAAGGTGAAATTAGTCAGGTGATTTCAATCAAGGGGATGACAATCAGGTGTGAGTGGGCACCCTGTTTTATTTAAAGAACAGGGATCTATCAAAGTCTGCTCTTCACAACACGTTTGTGGAAGTGTATCATGGCACAAACAAAGGAGAATTCTGAGGAGCTCAGAAAAATAGCTGTTGATGCCCATCAGGCTGGAAAAGGCTACAAAACCATCTCTAAGGAGTTTGGAGTCCACCAATCCACAGTCAGACAGATTGTGTACAAATGGAGGAAATTCAAGACCATCATTACCCTCCCCAGGAGTGGTCGACCAACAAAGATCACTCCAAGAGCAAGGCGTGTAATAGTTGGCGAGGTCACAAAGGACCCCAGGGTAACTTCTAAGCAACTGAAGGCCTCTCTCACATTGGCTAATGTTAATGTTCATGAGTCCACCATCAGAAGAACACTGAACAACAATGGTGTGCATGCCAGGGTTGCAAGTAGAAAGCCACTGCTCTCCAAAAAGTTTAATATCTCATCTGCAGTTTGCTAAAGATCATGTGGAGCAAGCCAGAAGGCTATTGGAAGAATGTTTTGTGGATGGATGAGACCAAAATAGAACTTTTTGTTTTAAAAGAAAAGCGTTATGTTTGGAGAAAGGAAAGCACTGCATTCCAGCATAAGAACCTTATCCCATCTGTGAAACATGGTGGTGCTAGTATCATGGTTTGGGCCTGTTTTGCTGCATCTGGGCCAGGACGGCTTGCCATCACTGATGGAACAATGAATTCTGAATTATATCAGAGAATTCTAAAGTAAAATGTCAGAACATCTGCCCATGAACTGAATCTCAAGAGAAGGTGGATCATGCAGCAAGACAACGACCCTAAGCACACAAGCCGTTCTACCAAAGAATGGTTAAAGAAGAATAAAGTTAATGTTTTGGGATGGCCAAGTCAAAGTCCTGACCTTAATCCAATGTTGTGGAAGGACCTGAAGAAAGCAGTTAATGTGAGGAAACCTACCAAGAAAATGCTTGCAAACAACACATAAATGCATCAGAGATACTGCTGAAAACACGAGTGGAACGCTACCATCTACACAGCACCATCTACACTACACTGTTATACATATCACTACCTCCAGAAAATACACAACACTGAAGTTCTTCAAATACTGATGGATTTACTCTCCTTTCCACTTATTGCACTGCTTAACAGTACATAAACATACCTCGCTGGCTGCACACATCCAAGAGAGAGTAAGTCCACTTGAAGAAACGCTAATTTCCAGCACAGGCAATGCAATATCCCCTTTTAAACACCTCAAACCTTTAAGCTGAGTACAGACTTTTCCCATTTCACATATCATTTCACTTTTACAGTGAAGCATTGTCTGAAAGAAACTTTACTATTTTTAGATTATCTTCTAATATCTATAGCCCATCCCAAACTGAGCAAGCCTAGGGCGACAGTGGCAAGGAAAAACTCCCTAAACGTTATGAGGAAGAAACCTTGGGAGGAAAAGGGACAAAAAGGGACCCAACCTCCTAGGGTGGAGTAGATGATAAATGTAAGAATGAAGCTAATTTATCTAAACAAATAAGTTTTATAGTCATAGTTCAAATAAAAAAATATAAAATGTGCATATCAGCAGAGCCCTGCTCCCAGAGCCCTAACACAATATATCAGTTATACTCCTACCTACTAATGGGAGCCAAGAAATATCACTCACTGGGGTAAAACACTCACTGTTCACTGGGCACCCTGTGTGAGCACGTCTGATCTAATCAGTTAACTTCTCTGAATCGGGAATCGGGAATTATGAATCGTGAATTGAGTTTCAGATGGAACGAGTCGCTCGGCTTGACTCATACAAGTTTGAGCAAGTGCACCGGGTACCGAGCAAACTACGAGAGCCGAGACCAATTTTTCAAATCAAAATGCGTCGAGAACCAACTCAACAAGGTCCAAGGTAATTCATCATCAGAAATCAATTTTAAGCAAAAAGTCCAGGTGAAAGTGAATTTTTCCCTGATTAGACCTCTTGTGCCCACACAACAACGGGCTCTGATGCACACCACACACCAAGCCCCAGAAGACACCAGTCATTAGGATTGATTCTAATACTGTACAAACATTACTGGATACTCAATAAAGGCTGAGACACACCACTCTTTGGGCACCAATAAACACCACTCACTGGGGCCATGAGACAACACTGACCAAGTCCCAAAGCACATCAGTCACTGAGCCTCAACACACATTACAGATGCAGCTAATAAACTGATCGGTGAGTGTGTGTATTGGCCGCTACACCAAATGGGTGCAATTTCCATCCCCTAGACATAACTGTAACTGTTTATGTATTTGCTAATTCAAGTCAAGTCAGATTCATTTCTATAGTGCGTTTACAATGAAGCATTGTCTAAAAGCAGCTTTACAATCTTCTCATTTAGAAATCAATCCCAAATTGTCTTATTGCAAGCCCCTAAGCTTATAAAGAAGAAACCTTGGGAGGACCAAGACTCAAAAAGGGACCCATCCTCCCTTAAATTATATATTTAAAAATTAGCAAAGTTGTCTAAGTGGCAATAGTTAAAATAATAAAGAAATATTAACAGAGAGGATATATTTAAAAATCTAATAATTTAAATAAAATACAATATAAAATAAAATAGGCAGACTAACATTTTAGAGAAAACGAAATATTAGGAAGAGTATAATGAAATAGGGTATATATATAGAGAGTTTTGGTATTTTGTTGGTTCACCTCCTGTTTTTGATTATTTTTGAATTTTGAAGATTTTCCTGCCAGTCACACTTTCCTAAAATAAACAGGTGTCCATTTGCAATCCCAAATGCTTCTTCCAATCAATTTCACACAACATATTTAAGTACATGGATGAACATGAAACAGAATACACTAGTACTGGTGGATGCAACATTGCATTTGTACTGAATCAGCTGAAAAATATATTTATTCAATACTTGTGGCTTGGCTTTTGGGACTCACCACTGCGCCGCAAATGTCACTTGCAGTCCTTGTTATAATGCGACACCTTGCCTTGTGTTGTCTTAAGGAACATGTCAAAATAAAAGACCTTAATGCTTTGCAACATTTTGTTTTGAAAGGTTACAGATCTAAACGCATGTAAATGTAGTTTTTATAGAACTGTATATGACTAATGTATCTGCATATACGATTTAACATTCACATGGCTTCACATTTTTTGGCTTTTAATTTTATTTATTGCACAAAAAAGACGTATGCCATGTGTTTATCATATTCCTTTGCTTATTAAATAAGCTGTAATAATGGCGATTCTGTTATGCCTCATGGGTGTCTACATACGTTACCCCACCTCCACAGGGTTCTAATTGATGTGGCCAGTTCGTCTCCCAGTGACCACTGCCGGCCCTCAGATGGGCTCGTATCCTGTCCAGTGCATGCTCTCTGGTCTCGTGATCCTTTTTAACATTTTTTTACTAATGACAAAGTGTTTTATTAACAAGCTCTGCTGTCCTTATTACATCACTGCACACAATCTAGTTAAAGCGTCACTGAGACCACACACACACATACACACAAACACAGGCATGTGGCTCTTTGACCCTTTATCCTGTCTTGTCAGAGGCTTCTTAAAGTGTCATTAAGAGCAGTGATTGATGGTCCTGTTTTAGTCCAGTGCACACCCCTAGCACAATGGACCCTTTTCTCATCACTGTATTGGCACAAAATGACTAATAACAGCTGATTTGTCAAGGCCTGATCAGATGTTACCATCATAACCTTTATGTGTGCCCTGAAACATTTGCACACAGTCATAATCTCACAGTCATAAAAGTGTATTTAGTCTTTAAGTTTGCAAACCAACAAATCCTGATCGAACTATAAAATTCCACACTGTTTCTGACAGCAAGAAGTAACGTCCTGACCCGACGTGACTTACAGTCGCTGCAAACGCTTAAAGAATCCCCCAAAACAAGCTGTCTTAACATTTATCTTATAATGTTTTATGATCTGATGACTATTTTTATATTCTTAGTTCATCATTTCTTTCACTTTTACTGGCTCTTGTGCAACCTACTATTTATGAATGTGTTTTTTTTTTCCAATTTTCCCCAAGAAATGCACTAAATCAAATTTCATTTACTCCGTCGTATAGTCTACCCTCTGTTTATTCCTCTTTTAACCTGTGACCAGGCTTGCCGAAAACAATTTCCTCACATTCTGCTCAGTTTTTCTTTTTTTTTTTTAAGTCCAGCTTTGCAACCACTTTCAGTTTGTTGTTGATTCATTTTATTAGCAGCTCTGGTGCTTTCTTTGGCCTGTCTCATTTAGTAATGAGGGAGTGAAGCGTGTGTGAGTCAGAAAGAGTGTGTTCTCAGGAGAACCAGCGCCAGAGAGCGGTAGCCAAGCCTGCCGTGAGGCCTCGGCCCAAACCGGGCAGCTGAACGTGTGGAGCTTTACGGAAACTAGGGCAGTTATGATTGAGTTCCTGTTATTGACTGCCTTTGCTTTTGCAGTCTAACCTTTGCCAGGACTCTCTCTCTCTCTCACTCTCTGGTTATGGCTGTCTTTTTATTTATGCTTTTTTTACTCTCTGTCTCCCATTTTCCTGTTCACTCTTCCCTATTTCACTCATCAGTAGATTAAGTGAGCTGTATTAGGATCCAGCAAGCTGTATATTGTACATCTTTTCCACCAGGCTGTGCAGTAATGTTACAGTTACTAAGCTGAACCCAGAACTAGCCGTACCCTGACTGAGTATCTGCATTCCATTCTAGATTTCTCAATGCACAATGGAACAGACGGGAAGCTCTGGTAAATACTGACAGGCACCATGCTTAATTGTAATGGTTCATAACATGCCAGGCCATACTCACTACTAAATTCTGTTTAGTTAATGAATTTCTAAAAGGTGCCAATCTGACTCAGGATTTGACTAAGATAAAGCATTATTAGCAAAAATGACAAGTCAGGTTACAAGCAAAAGTAGACTGGGCTTGAAAGACCTTACCTGGATTCTCAACACTATCGTCTTAGCCATAAAAGTCCATCTGCATGTTCACGTCCTGCAGAGACTGGGTAAAGCAAAAGAAAAGGCTGTTTACTATGTTGAAGAAGTAAAACATTGGAATTGCAATATCTCAGTCGGTGGTGTATGTAGCTCTCGGCGAGCTGTGTACTGACCTCTAGTGAAGACCTAGTGTAGTAAATGAAGTCTGAACCAGTCAGTATATAGTGGGGCTCCATAGTAAATGGTCCTCTGGGACCTAGTGAGTGATGGATTTATTCTTCTTTTCCTCTTATTACACTGCATAACCGTACATAAACATACCTCGCTGGCTGCACACATCCAAGAAAGAGTAAGTCCACTTGAAGAAATGCCAATTTCCAGCACAGGCAATGCAATACCTTTTAAACACTTCAAACATTTAAGCTGAGTACAGACTTTTCCCATTTCACATATCATTTCACTTTTACAGTGAAGCATTGTCTCAAAGCAACTTTACAATTTTTGATTATTTTCTAATATCTACAGTCCATCCCAAACTGAGTAAGCCAAGGATGACAGTGGCAAGGGAAAACTCCCTAAGCGTTATGAGGAAGAAACCTTGGGAGGACCAAGACTCAAAAAGAGACCCAACCTCCTTGGTTGGCGTAGATGATAAATATAAGAATGAAGCTAATTTATCTAAACAAATAAGTCTCATAGTGATAGTTCAAATAAAAAAATGTAAAATATGCATATCAGCAGAGCCCTGCTCCCAGAGCCCTAGCACAATATATCAAAAATACTCCTAACTACTAATGGGAGCCAACAAATATAGAGTAATAAATGAAGTCTGAACCAGTCAGTCTGAACCAGTGGGGCTCCATAGTAAATGGTTCTCTGGGACCTGGTGAGTGTTCACCCAAAGTCTGTGGTGTATATAGGCCATTCCACCAAATGGGTTCCATTTCCCTATGTATAGATATGTAACAATGATGCAAGCCCTCCAGCTTGTATCCATCTTGTTTAGCTCCCCCTGCCTTCTCCTTCCTACCCAGCAGGTGGAGCTGTAGCCACCTGCTGGTCTGTCCTATATATACCACTCTTCCTGTGCACTTCCTTTGTCTGGCTTCATCACACTATGGTTATCCTTGGCTCCTGTCTGCTCTTGTCCTTCATGCTGGTTTATATGTCTAGCCCCTTTGTGTCTTTCTTAGTCTCTGTTCCTTGGTGTCCTTTGTATTGGTTAGCTGTCTTAAGTTTAAGCTGTGTTTGGTGTTTAGCATTGTTATTGTGTCAGCAATGTTTGTATTAGCTTTAGCCTTGTTAGCTTGTCTCATGTGTTAGATGTTTTTTGTGTTAATGATCATTCTTAGTTTATGTCTGCATGGTTTGTTTGTATTATTTAAGATGTTCACTGTAAATAAACCCTTAGCACTTGCATGTATGTCCGCCTCTCTTGTCCTCCCTTGCCCCAAGCATGACAGAAAGCCAGATGGTATAAGGATGTAGCAAGTGCATCCCCTGTGCTTAGGAACATGTGGTCATAGTCCTCTGATGATGAATATCCAGAGCACTACATTAAATGGGATTTACCAGCCTCCCGTAACTCTGGTGGGCCTGGACTCAGAAATTGAGGTTGCCTGTCGTGCTTTTTCCCTCCAAAACCCGGACAGTGGACTCCCGTGCAGCCAAGAATCGCCGCCGGAAGCGGAGGTCCACACTTGCTAAAACAGCACCAGGACCCACGTACGCTAATGCTACGCCGGGGTCCAAGTTTGCTAGTTCAGCACCTGAGCCCACGTCCCCTACCTCGACGCAGGAACCCGTGCTCGCTAGCTCGACGCCGGAGCCAACGCTCGCTAACACCAGGTCAGCACCTCTGTTCACTAGCTTACACAGCTTGCAAGTCATGTGTGAGCTTGCGAGCTACACCTAGTCTGCATGCTTTACCTAAGATACATAAACAGTATGTGCCGCTATGGCCCATTGTGTGTATGATCAACTCAGTGATCTACAACATCGCTAAGTTTCTGGCATCAATCCTCAACCTGTTGGTAGGCAGCACGGATCATCACATCCAGAACACCATGGATTTCGTGGATAAGGTGAGGGACGTCATTATGGAGACAGATGAAACAATGGTCTCATTTGATATCACATCTCTCTTCACATGCATTCCAGTTGCTGAGGCAGTAGAGGTAGTCCGAATGAAACTACAGGATGACCCCACTCTCAGCAATAAGACCACCCTTAACTCAGACCAGGTGTGTTTGGTCCTGGAGCTGTGTCTTCAATCCACCTATTTCACATACAGAGAGCAGTACTATAGGCAGAAACATGGGTGCGCCATCGGCTCCCCAGTTTCACCTATCGTGGCCAACCTGTATATGGAAGAAGTGGAAAAAAAGGCACTAAGATCTTATTCAGGAACACCACCCAGCTATTGGTTTAGATATATGGATGACACCTGGGTTAAAATAAAATCTCAGGAAGTACGACATTTCACCGACCACATCAACTCAGTGGACAAACGCATTAAGTTCACCAGGGAGGATGTGAAAAATGACAGGTGAGCCTTGGATGAGCCTTGACAGGTAAGCCTTGGATTGTGAGGTTGTGATTGGAGATGGGGGACAATTGAAAGTCAATGTTTACCGAAAGCCAACACATACGGATCAGTACTTAAGGTTTGGCTCTCATCATCCACTGGAGCACAAACTAGGAATCATCAAGACACTGTACCACCGAGCAGACAGCGTCCCCACTGACACAGTGGCCAAGGATGGAGAGAAATCTCACATTAAGCAAAACCCTGGGCAAATGTGGTTATCCGAACTGGGCCTTTGTCAAAGCTGGTAAGACGCCTAAACAGTGCTCCAGCAGATCGATGAGAGGAGAACAACTGCAGTCTAAGTATAAAGAGCAGGAACACCGGAAAAATTGAGATGCATATTTTCCAACACACCGCGTCTCAGTGGCTTTCAAACCCCAAAACACGCTGCGTCAGAAACTGGTCCACCCCAAGGATCGGGTCCCCCAGCACAAACAGAGTAATGTAGTGTACGCTGTTAAGTGCCGGGAGGATTGCCAGGAATTGTACATCGGGGAAACCAAACAGCCACTGGCAAAATGGATGGCACAACATAGAAGAGCTACCTCATCAGGTCAGGATTCTGCGGTTTACACCCACCTACAGGCCAGTGGCCACTCTTTCAAGGATGAAGACGTGCAGATCCTTGATAGGGAGGAATGATAGTTTGAACACGGAGTAAAAGAAGCCATTTTTGTAAAAAGGGAACGTCCATCCCTGAACCGAGGATGGGGCCTCAGAGTTCATCTCTCACCATCTTACAACGGCACCATCGCAGCCCTTCCCCAATCCTGTGTGAATGGCACACGTGGCCATTGTCATTAATGGGTATGGTAATCTGCATATTAACTGATCGCCGGTCTCATTGTTATGTAATGGTGCTGGTATCAGTCGTTATGCAACGGTGCAAAGGTTATGCCACAAAACCTTATGTCCAGATGAACAGATTTAACTTCTGATTGAGAAGTCCAGATGGTCCAGGGTTCAAATCCCACCTCTACCAAGCTGCCATTGTTGGGTCCTTGAGCAAGACCCTTAACCCATAATTGCTTTGTTATTACGAATTTATCAGTTGTAAGTCGCTCTGGATAAGAGCATCTGCTAAATGCCTAGATGTAGATGTACAGTCGAGCAAAATCATTAACCCAAAGCATATTTTATAATAAAGTATTGGACATCTCATGTCATTTATTGAATAATGTATTGAATGAAATGATCACAACCACGACTTTTCCTCACTCCATTGTACTGTGTATCAGTATCACTTGCCTGGGGAAAAATTTAAATTCAAAATGGTTTCTGATGAATGTACATTTAGGCGTATTGTCAAATTCCTAGCATAAAGTCGAAAAATTGTAAACCAGATCATCGTAAAATGCGGGCAACTTGTATAATATGGTGTTCGGACAATACCCAGATTCCATACTGTGCAATTTCACAGAACATATCATGAACGTTAAGAGACGTATAGCTATTTGTAAATTACTAGTTAATAAAAGAAATGGATGGTCTGTGAAGAATGAAACATGCTATTTGAACTTTGAGAATGTTTGGTCACCCGCCCAGAACTTCCCAGCAGGTGTCAGTTTGGTTGCAGTGTGAGGCTGGATGTCCTTGGTGCATTTTTCATGTGCTTGACCCCTTTGAGAAACACACTTTATTAATACATTCCTAAGTCCGGATTGTCAGACATTTCCAGAGAAATCCTTAAATTCCTTCACTTATTGTTTGCACTGTGAGTATTTGAAGGACAATTTTGGCGGGGGGAGTCACTGCGCTGCACTGTGAGCAAGTCAAAGGCGGTTTGAGAAGATCTGAGCGTTGTGCAGAACTCAGCGTGGGATCAGGATCAGATTGATGACCTCTGTAGCATTCGAATATTTCCACTGCAGCAGTCTGAGGGCTGAACCGGGGTCAGTGGAAAACCAATTCAGAGTGGCATTGATGCAGCTCACGACGCCACACTTAATAACACATTGCTAAAGCGCCACCTGCTGGCTTAACACCCCGAGAGAGCCATTTGTATTTCGTTTAGCACAACAGGTCACGTAAGCTTGTACATACGACTTCTACATAGGCGACGAAACACGTGGTCACGTGACACTGTCGTGTAATGGATATATTACAATAGAGGCCAAATGTTTTCCAACCTATTCGTCTTACTCAAACGGTTCCTGCTTCACAACAGTGGAGCAGAGCTTTAAAACGGCACACTAAATGTTCTGTAATGTGTATTGACATGCAAATTCATAATCATTATCCTCGCCATTCCAGTGTTATTTTAATTTTATTATCTTAAAATCTGCATAGCACTGAGTTAACCACAAATTCCAGCCAATACATTATAAATGCAATCAAATTTATCAGATCAAATTTACATTCACTCAAGTGGCACAACAGTCTAATATGCTAGCTCACCACTTCAGCGACCTGGGTTCAAGTCTCGACAGTGTTTTCCAGTCAGGTCAGCCCTTACATGCAGGCACAACTGGCTGTTGGCGCCGGTCAGGGAATCATCACCTGGAGCTCCATTACTGACCCTTGCTGGCCCTGCAGTGGACTGGTGTCCCATAGAGGACACACTTTAACCATCATCCTATATTTTCATGGGATAGGCTCCAGGGCTGCTGTGACCCTGACCAGGAAAATGTAAGAAACACTCAATATAGATAAACTTCAGGGGTTAGGTTGGTCTTAAAAGCTTTTTTGACTGCTGAAAGGCATTTTGTGCATCACTTACAGGCACGTTGGTACTGTCTGAGGGAGGACAATCTCAAACCTGGGTCACCATGGGGCTGGGCTAGCGTATTAGGCTGCTGCACCACCCGAGCACCATATGTATTCATTCATTCATTCATTCATTCATTAAAGTGTGAATTCCTTTCATTGTTTCTAATCTGATTCTCAGGTCAAGAAGCTCTGAGACACAACTGGGATTCATAATTAAGGTCATATTTGCAGTATTTAGAGATATTTGCACTTTTTTGTTTGTTTATTGTTTTTTTATGTAAAGTGACCTTGGGTCTGTGGAATGCAGTATATAAATGTAACTTATTTAAATGAATATTATTATTATTATTATGGGCTGCACAGTGGTTCGGTGGGTAGCATCATCGCCTCACAGGGGGAGGGTCCTGGGTTCAATCCCCATGTGGAGCAACCTGTGTCCTTTCTGTGTGGAGTCTGCATGTGTCCACGTGGGTTTTCTCCCGGTTCTCCGGTTTCCTCCCACAGTCCGAAGACATACATGTTATGCTAACTGGTGTCTCTAAAAAGTGCCCCAAATGTGTGAGAGAGTGTATGAGTGTGCCCTACGATAGATTGGCATCCTGTCTGGAGTTGTTCCTGCCTTGTGCCCTATGCAGCCGGCTAGGCATCGATTCTCCCGCGACCCTGTTCAGGATTAAGCGGATAAGAAAGTAAATGAAGGAATGATGATTATTATTATTATTATTATTGTTATTACATTTACAGTGACAATGAGGAGCATTAATGTACAAAGTGAAGAGTTTGCTGAATCACATCCACAAATAACAGAATCATATTTATTACTATAAAGAATCTTTTGTTTTTAAGCTTTGAACTCTCAATCACCTCGGCCTCACTTTCCCCGAGCCCGGCGGTTAGAGTCTCGCAGGAAAGACGGATAGGCTCGCGCTCAGTATTGTGTGGATAGAAAGTTACACACACAGGCTCATAAATATGAACGTGTGTAAGGCCCACACACACCACACTCATTTCTATTTCGAGATCAGGGTTGTCAATTCACCTCTTGTCCTTAATCCTTATTCTCACACATAAAGTATAATATGAGTAGGACAGGGATACATAATAAAGATTCTTGACATTGGCCTTATTTACATTTGGGATTATGTCAGTAGTGTTTCCATGTATGTTAGGCCTGTAAGTTGCCTTTTATTCGGTGTAGCAGTGCCAAACCTAGACATTTTACAGTCCAAACCTTGACCTAATCCACATGTTCACACACACATACACACAAACTCTTCCCTTTAATTTCCCATAATCTTAGCTCAGTAGTTCTTCAGTTCCACTGAAGTACTGAGAAAAAAATAAATAGCTGAATAAATGTTCTAGAGGTAAAGGTATCAGGCATGCAATTTTGAAAGTATAATAATATAGCACTTTTTATGCTTTTATAAAGTGTCACCACTTCAGATTTCGAGTGTCACAATAAAGTATCACATTTTGTTTATTAAATTAAATAAAATCAGGTAAGAATATGTAATATAACACTAAAGTGCACATTCAATAACTTAAAATAAATGGCAGAACAATTGTGAATTTTGATGCAATATAACCTTATAAAGAATCATAAATGGGGATTAAAAACATAGTCTAACACTATACAACATTCAATTTGGGGTATAAATTAAATAGGATTTAAATCAGGTATTTTTTTTTTTGTGCACCATACCTATCCAGCACAATCCCATTACATTTTGGATAATAAATTTAAGGAAATATAAAGATAAAATCAACAAAGATTATACAATATTATACTATCACGTGTTAGAACATTACATTTTGGATGTACATTTATAAATAGAAGATTAAATTAAAAGCAACCACTTTACATTGTGTTTACAAAATGAACTAATGGAATAAAACGAAGTAAGATTATCAAATACAACACAATAAAGTATTGCATTTAGCGCATAAATGAAATAAACGGGATTAAACTCAGTTAAGTGGCATATAACACTAACAGGTAGGGCCTCATTTCAGTTTGGGAATAATGTCAAATCAATTGGATTAAAATCTGCTATGATTATGCAGTATGACACTGTAAAAAATAAAGTAAACAAAAATAACACTATGAAATGTAAACTCATTAACTTTGGGTGTAAAATAAAATATGTTGTATCACAGCTGTATTTTTTGTATGCAATATAACACTATAAACTACTACCTTTTGGGTATAAATGAAATATTTGGCATTAAAAGATTACACAGTAGAAGAATGGAAGACTATATGAATGAATTAATGAAGTGCGAATGCATGCACAGTAAACAAGCCATTTTAGTAGGCAACTACTAACCTACTAAAAACATAAACTATATATTTTAAAGCCTGTTATTCCCGAGCATTAAATCATACAGCTTCAGCCCTACTTTTCTCTTTAACTCAGTTTCTCATGCTAAACGTCTTGAGTAAAAGCCAAAGATAAGTTGTTAGTCTTCCCAGTGAGACGTCCATGTCACACGGCTCTGCCAACTTCATGCCCGTCCAGATAGGCAGGGGCAGCACCACCGCTGGTGCATTTGTTTTGTATTAGCAAGCATTAAGTGTGGGCAGGAAGCACGTTCGGTGACGTGCATTTTATTACATGCCTCGCTTAGCTGGAGTAAGGGAAGCACATGTCAGGCTCAAATGGTCGAGATTTTAGATTAGCTGTGGAATTGCTTTCTGGATGCAACGATACTGCGTGCGCAACCTTTCTCACACCTTCCATCTAAAGTAATGGCGCTTTATTTTTTCTCTGACAGGACTACATCAGACGTTATTAATCCAGAAAGCATGTTCACAAGGCCTTACTGCCAAGAAGAGGAAATAGCTACCCTGCTAAAAAATGTGGCCGTGCATTAATGGGTGGAAAAGCACCTGTTTGTGGGCCGCTGCTGTCTGCTGAACTCGGCTTCTCTCGACTCTGGTGGCTTTTTTCCTCTGCGCCGTGCGTTCTGGGAGGATTTGTGCTGCTGTGCTTGTATTAAAACCATAATAAGTAAGCTTCAGGCTTCTGGATGACGAGAAGTGATTCCATTTTAACCCTTACGATTATGGCAATGATTCAATGATCCTTAGATAGTATTATGTACAGGCATATCAGTTTGATTGTTTGATTGAGGTTCACCCCAAGCAACAATTAACTATTAGCAAGTTGGGTAAGGCCTGAGACCTTACAATGTAGTATGATTAATGTCCAAAATTAACATCAATATATTAGGTCGACCTGTTTAACTGCTTGTTAACACCAATATCTAACCAATCACATGGCAGCAACTCAATGCATTTAATCATGTAGACATGGTCAAGATGCTGCTGAAGTTCAAACCAAGAATCACAATGGGGAAGAAAAGTGGAATGGTTGTTGGTGCTAGACAGGCTGGTCTGAGTATTTCAGAACCTGCTGTGATTTTCACATAATGCCAACTCCAGGGTTACAGAGAATGGTCCAAAAAATATCCATTGAGTGACAGTTCTCTGGGTAAAATGCCTTGTTGATGCCAGAGATCAGAGGAGAATAGCCAGACTGGTTCAAGCTCAGATAACCACTCATTATAACTGAGGTATGCAGAAGAGCACAATGCACAACACGTCGATCTTTGAAGTAGATGGGCTACTGCAGCAGAAGACTAAAAACATGCAACTGAGGCTACAATTTGCACAGGCTCACAAAATGGTTGGAAAAACACTTCCTTAACTGATGAGTCTCGATTTCTGCTTGGATGGTCGAGTCAGAATTTGGTGTAAACAAAATGAAAGCATGAATCCATCCTGCCTTCTATCAACAGTTCAGACTTCTGGTGGTGTAATGGTGTGGGAGATATTTTCTTGGCACACTATGTGGCCCCATAATACCAACTGAGCATTGGTTAAAGTACACAGCCTTGTTTTGACCACTGCCATCTTTTTTGACCACAGTGTACCATCTTCTGATGGCTACTTCCAGCAAGATAATGTACCATATCATAAAAGTCAAATCGTATCAATCTGGTTTCTTGGACATGGCAAGACACAGTCTCCAGACCTCAATCCAATAGAGCCCCTATGTGCGGTGACAAATCTGCAGGAACTGGGTGATGAAAAATCTCTAAGGAATGTTTCCATCACCTTGTTGAATCTATGGAAAAGTGGCACCAACCCGATACTAGCAAACTGTACCTCATAAAGTCGCCAGTGTGTGTATATATATATACACCAGAATTAGCATCAACCTAGGTGCTCAAACAGTGGGGAAAAGCACACTATGAGCACCCACACCTTAAAGCATGAGGGCAGTGAAGGCTATCCAGTCTGGTTTGAATTAACAGAACTGCTACTGTTACACATTATATGAAGCATGCAAACCCCTATCCACTGTCAGTAGTTCTTACAATGGATACTGCCGCAGTGGAAGGTCATCTGGTCCGATGAGTCCTGTTTTCTTTTCATTAGACGGACAGTTGGGTAGACCATTTACCTGGGAATGTGATGGCACCAGGAAGCACTGTGAGAAGAAGACAAGCCAGTGAAGGACATGTGATGTTCTGCTGGAAATCGCTGGGTCTGGGCATTGATGTGGACGTTAACTGAACATCTGCAGCCTACTTAAACTTCAAAGCTGATGAGGTGGTCATAATGTTTAGACTTATTGATGTGTACAGTGGTACCTCGGTTCTCATCGATAATTCATTCCAGAAGGCTTGTCCAGAACTGAAACCGACGAGTACCGAGCATATTTTTCCCATGAGGAATAATGTAATGCTCTCTGATTTACCAAGAGGATATGTTCCAACAAATGGGGAGATTAATGAGTGGTTGGTAGAGCAGTCTATAGTGTATCACAGCAGAGATATGGAAAGGATACTACGATAAGTAACAACAACAAAGTTAATGTTTAAAACACTTACATGAACCTACAGTTGGCCAAAATCATTAACACAAAGTTTATTTTATAATAAAGTTTTGAAAAATCTCATGTAATTCACTGAGTAATGGATTGAAAGTGAAAAGTAAAAGCAAAACACTTACTCTACTGGTGAACTCATAGCTGCTAAGTTAACTGCAGTCTGTGTTCTGGAGCATTTAGTGCCTGTTTTGATTTTGGTTGGCTCTTATAAACTAACTGCTTTAGGACCCATGGAGATTTATTTGTACTAAGAATTCAGTAAATACAGTAGTACTGTAAATGTAAAAATAAAGAAAAACACCGATAAAAATAGCTGAGATCTTCTCAAAGGGCTGTTGTGGACCTGAATCACTGTTCATAATGCTGTCTATCAGTGCATTTTTGGCTTCCGTTAAAAAACAAAAGCATCAGCGGATCTCTGATGCATTTACCTATCATTTTCTTGTAAAAAATACCCTTCGTATTTACATTACATTACAGTACCATAAAAAGAACTGTTCTCTCTAAAGTGTCCAGGCATGTCTATGTGTGCATGTGTCATGCAATGGGTTGTGCCCTGTCAAGGGTTGATTCCCACTAGTACTGCTGGGTTAGCCCTCCGATTACCCTAAATTAAATTAAATGTCCATTGAGTGACAAGCCCCATTATCAAATACCAATGGAGGGAAAATGGTGTTTTCTCCAGTACTGTTATAGAGGCCAGTAGACTCAATGATAAGGTTGTAACCGTTATGGTATGGCAAGCTGAATAAATTATAAGAGTAATTTATAACCAATAACCCCTTGACTGGTTTGCCCTAAGTGGAAATAGGCAGTAGCTACTTTCAGAAGCACTATAATTTCCAGACATTTCTGCTCTTCATCTTCTGCATTGACATTAAGCTCTTCCTGTTTCACCGCACTAACGTCTTAAATCATCAGATTCAAAAGGAGTCAGCGTGTCCTTCCCGGTAACGCTGGCTTTGGTTCACACGAGTTCTCCCAGTAATTTCCCATGAATTGTAGTCGGTCTTGTTATGGTATATTGCTGCATCAGTCTTCTCAGGGTTTCTCCTGCGGCTTGCATTCACACTTCACCCCGTTCTGATTCATCGCAGCTGAAACCCCACAAAGTGCATGCGTGTGAAAGAGGACAGATTTACTCGAGAAAGATGACATCTAGATCTAAAGGTGATCTAATAGACATTCAACAATATGGACTCCATCAGCAGCTAGAAAGACAAATGATCAAACATTTAATGAATGGCACTGATTTCACAGACCATTCCATAGACTGTACTACAGTGCGGTATAGGCAGGGTGAAAGGGCACTTGGATGACACACCAACCAACCACTACAGGGACCCGGGGTTTGTGTCCCAGTGGTGCCTTCTACCTACTTTGGGTGTTCAATACAGACTTGGTTGGGCTAATCTAGATTAAAGACTTACTTATTTAGACAGGCTTTCAGTTAGACTAGAATGCGTGCTTTTCAGTGGCTTTGTTTGCTGAACTAAATAAGACCAAGAGACTCACTCACATTCTCAATTTTAACATTTTTATTAATTAATTTACTATATGCTATAGTTTTATATCGTCACTAATATTATGTTCTCTCTTTCATTAATTATATTTTCTTATATTATTTTATTTATTATATTTCTTTAATTATATTGCCTATTTTAATTTCTATTTAGTTTCTGTGTATTTAAACTATTACTATACATTTACTATTTAGGTAACTTAGTTTAATTGTTTACCTGGAAAAAAAAGTTTTATCAATACCAATGAGACCCCAAGCCCTGTGTGCTTTTATGTTTTATTTTTTAAACAAAAACCTGTACATTTTAACGTAATTTTGGACTGTCATTTCCACACTTGTGAAGAAAACTTGCTTTAATGTTGAGCCTGTGAGTCACACAGCCATCACTTGGATCATACCATTTGTGAGGGATGGGTGACTGGTGTATTTTCAGATAATTAAAATAAAGTTAAATAATTACATTCAAACCATATACTTTCTATGGTTTTAATTTTTTTAATCAGAGGTAAGCTGCCATTTTACAAAAGCAATGTAAATTTTAAAAAGACTATTTAAAATTTTAGGGGTGCTGGGACTCAAATTAGGGATGCTTGAGCACCCCTAAAAAGGGGCTAGACATGGCTATGGGCCGGGGGGATTTTCAAGGGTATATTCAGCAGCAACCCCTACACTGCCCTGCAGTGGACTGGACTGGACTGGCCCCTTGACCAACATAAGTGGGGTTAAAATAAAGTGCAGAAAAACTACTATTACTTAAAAAGTTATCAACTAGCCTGGGATTTTCTGAACTCCAGTTACCTTCTGTACCATCTGAACATGTTTACTTAAAGGCAGGAGTCATTTTAAATGAAAAATAAGCAGCCTCAACCTGAGTGCTAACATTGCTTTTGGAAACGTATTCATTTAATGTCACGCTGCTAAGTTACTTAGACACTTCAGTTCACGAGCCATACAGTAACAGTCAATATATTTCATTCTGAATAATACCCGGTCTAGAAGTGACACCATGCAGCGAACTACCATTAATAGATAATAGATGCTGTTTACATAGCAGTGGTCACTTTCCATCAGTTTGACCTGTTGCTTGTTATTATTATGTGGGAGCATCCTTGATTGACCCGGCTCAGCAGAGACCTAGCCCACACGGTTTTGGTAAACCATGTCCCAAAAAACAACTCAAGCAAGAGGTGGGGAATGAACTAGGGAGGCTCAGAAGGTACATCAGTTGTTCCCAGTTCTCTCTGGTCTGTGTCCTGTCTCTGGCTTGGTGAAGTTTGTCTGTTATTGGTAGCTGGCTTGGGTAAAAATTAAATAATAGCACAGTTAGTTACGACCCCCAAACTGATTTGCTGAGAGAAGTTCCGCCACGATAATGGCACGCACGATAATGGCACGCTCTGTGAGAGCCAAAAATTTTGCTTGTTTGTGGGTGACCAAATACTTCTTTTCCACCATAATTTACATATTAATTAAATTCTTTAAAAATCCTACAATGTGATTTCATGGATTATTTTTCTCGTTTTGTCTGTCATAGTTGAAGTGTACCTATGATGAAAATTACAGACCCTCTCTCATTCTTCTAAGTAGGAGAACTTGCACAATCAGTGGCTGACTAAATACTTTTTTGCCCCACTGTATGTTATCTGTCAAGTCCAGCTCTTAACCCAAGGAAGCTGCTGATGCCCTCTAACTCTGCCATTACATTTCTTACTGATAAGATTAACATTAAGAGCTTCAGCTTCCAAATTTATAATCACTAATCAAGTATAACGGGATTCTAGACTTTCATTACAACACTGAGATCTCACTTCGATTTGCTTCAGTCGGTAGAACAGCCTGCCTTATAAACCTGACCCATTTGATTTGCTGAATGTAATTAAACTTTCTTTTTAATAGATTAAAACTTACTAATAGATATATTTGTGTTTATTGTCTGTATAATAAACAGTTGTTGGGAAATTCTATTCCTCGACTGTTATGACTGAAGGCCATAGTCTGATGATAATGTTTCAGCAGTGGGATGCTGATAGAATATAACTATTTTACCTCCCAGAATATTGATACACAAATCATTTTTCTGCCCTTTTTATTGTAAAATCTAACAATAAGCGACGCTCTCGAACTTAGGTAGGTATAATCGCATTAATACAATCAAGGTCACGCTACAACGTGAGATACCTGTGCCAATATCAATACCTCTCATGTATTATTGCTTAATTATGCCATTTGGCGTTTATGGTTCACTGGAGTCAAAGTCCAGTTACACCAGCAGGCGGTTACAATTAGCAGTAATCCAGTAATGCAAGCAGGCGGCTACGGTTCATTGGCTAAATTCAACATTCTGAACTGGTACAGTGCTGCTTGAAAGTTTGTGAACCCTTTAGAATTTTCTATATTTCTGCATAAATATGATGTAAAACATCATCAGATATTCAGACAAATCCTAAAAGTAGATAAAGAGAACCCAGTTCAACAAATGAAATTTTTTTAGGAAAATAATCAAAATTGGCAAAATTATGTGAACCCTCTAGGATTGGCAGTTAATTTGAAGATGAAATTAGAGTCAGGTGTTTCCAATCAATGGGATGACAGTCAGATGTGAGGGGGCACCCTGTTTTATTTAAATAACTTGAATCTATCAAAGTCTGCTCTTCACAACACGTTTGTGGAAGAAAAGCTCAGAAAAAGAGTTGTTGATGCTCAAGAGGCTGGAAAAGGTTACAAAACCATCTATAAAGAGTTTGGACTCCACCAATCCACAGTCAAGACAGATTGTGTACAAATGGAGGAAATTCAAGACCATTGTTACCCTCCCCAGGAGTGGTCAACCAACAAAGATCACTCCAAGAGCAAGACGTGTAATAGTTGCCGAGGTCACAAAGGACCCCAGGGTAACTTCTAAGCTACTGAAGGTCTCTCTCACATTGGCTAATGTTAATGTTCATGAGTCTACCATCAGAAGAACACTGAACAACAATGGTGTACATGGCAGGGTTGCAAGGAGAAAGCCACTGCTCTCCAAAAAGAACATTGCTGCTCGTCTGCAGTTTGCTAAAGATCACGTGGACAAGCCAGAAGGCTATTGGAAGAATGTTTTGTGGACGGATGAGACCAAAATAGAACTTTTTGGTTTAAAAGAAAAGCGTTATGTTTGGAGAAAGGAAAACACTGCATTCCAGCATAAGAACCTTATCCCATCTGGGAAACATGGGTGGTGGTAGTATCATGGTTTGGGACTGTGTTTTTGCTGCAATCGGGGGCCAGGACGACTTGCCATCATTGATGGAACAATGAATGCTGAATTATATCAGAGAATTCTAAAGGAAATGTCAGGACATCTGTCCATTAACTGAAAGTGGGTCATGCAGCAAGACAACGACCCTAAGCACACAAGTCGTTCTACCAAAGAATTGTTAAAGAAGAATAAAGTTAATGTTAAAGTCCTGACCTTAATCCAATCGAAAGGTTGTGGAAGGACCTGAACGAGCAGTTAGTTGGATCATTGTCCTCAATAAGTAAATGACCAAGTATAATATTTTGTCTCATTTGTTTAACTGGGTTCTCTTTATCTACTTTTTAGGACTTGTGTGAAAATCTGATGATGTTTTAGGTCATATTTATACAGAAATATCAGTATACCTGCATACCAAATACCTACATACCAGTTAAGCTCTTTACACACCTCATAAGGTGTTGTGTGTGCTACAATTCTAAGCCGATCTGAGCCTTTATTGAGTGAAGGACCTTTCAATAACTGTGCACGTTGTAAGTAAGAGCAGCAGCCCTTGTTGGTGCAAACTGTAATAAAAACAAGAAAGAATTTCTATTACTTCAGACGATGTAACTGATATGATTTTTTCATACTATCCACAAGGAAATATATTAACTGTTACTAGATGACTGGTGAATAAAATTCCTTATGTGTCAGAGTTACTTAACAGTGTGAAATCAAAGAGATGAGCCATGTATCCAAACACAACAAGAACTGAACATTTTGCAAGCCGAGACTGCTGATTTTTCATTTATAATCCCTTCCGCTACGCAAAGACATGTTAATGCGGTACAGGAAAGCCTGCATATAGTGCTAAGCTTGGGATTTTATTCATTTAATATAGTTCAATATTGTATAGAAAATGTATCCCATAGAACATGCATGACTGACTGACTATATATAGACTGACAACTATATAATCGTTATATTAGGGCTGTCAAAAGTGCTTTGTTATATTAGGACTGTCCTTTTCGTTGCTTGACTATGTGAAACACCTTATGGGATGTGTACAAAATGGTCCCCTCAGAAAATTGGAAAAGATTAGCACTGCAATATGCAAATCCTCCCAATGTTTAACAATAATTTTTATGCATTTGTTGATAAACTGGAGACCCTCTGCCCATTCTTGCTCGTCAAAGACTCTTTCGTAGACTTTTGTACCAAGATTACAATGACTTTTTCTCATTACCTGTTTGAAATCACGTCAATATTTAGTTTTTTACCTCATTACTAGCCCTAAATTGCAGGCCTGAATGATAGAATGGATGTTTATTGCCAAATGAAATTAAGTTGATCAGACGAAACATGAAATAACTTGTTTTCATTCTGTCTGCAATTAAGTAAAAGTCAAAGTGAATATGTTTTCATTTGCATTTTCCATACAGTCCCAACTTTTTCTGATTTGGGGTTGAACAGAGCATTGTTAGTCTTTTATACAGTTTTCTTTTAAATTAAATGATATTATTGTATTGCTTTATACATGATTCTATTTTTGTATATTTACAGTGGTGCTTGAAAGTTTGTGAACCCTTTAGAATTTTCTATATTTCTGCATAAATCTGACCCAAAACATCATCAGATTTTCACACAAGTCCTAAAAGTAGATAAAGAGAACCCAGTTATACAAATGAGATAAAAATATTATACTTGGTCATTTTTTATTGAAGGAAAATGACTTCCAATATTACATATTAGTGAGTGGCAAAAGTATGTTAACCTTTGCTTTCAGTATCTGGTGTGACCCCCTGTGCAGCAACAAACTGCAGCTAAACGTTTCCCTGTAACTGTTGATCAGTCCTGCACACCGGCTTGGAGGAATTTTTAGTCCATTCCTCTGTACAGAACAGCTTTCAGCTCTGGGATTGTTGGTGGGTTTTCCTCACATTAGCTGCTCACTTCAGGTCCTTCCACAACATTTCGATTGGATTAAGGTCAGGACTTTTGACTTGGCCATTCCAAAACATACCTTTATATTCTTCTTTAACCATTCTTTGGTTAGAACGACTTGTGTGCTTAGAGGGTCGTTGTCTTGCTGCATGATCCACCTTCAGTTTCATGGACAGATGTTCCTGACCATTTTTCCTTTAGAATTCTCTGATATACTTCAAAATCATTTGTTTCCATCAATGATGGCAAGCCGTCCTGCCCGATGGCAGCAAAACAGCCCCAAACCATGGATACTACCACCACCATGTTTTCACAGATGGGATAAGGTTCTTATGCTGGAATGCAGTGTTTTCCTTTCCAAACATAACGCTTTTCTTTTAAACCAAAAAGTTCTAGTTTGGTCTCATCCATCCACAAAACATTCTTCCACTAGCCTTCTGGCTTGTCCACATGATCTTTAGCAAACTGCAGATGAGCAGCAATGTTTTTTTTGGAGAGCAGTGG
The DNA here is from genome assembly GCA_025084515.1 of Ancistrus triradiatus. Lineage (NCBI taxonomy): Eukaryota > Metazoa > Chordata > Actinopteri > Siluriformes > Loricariidae > Ancistrus > Ancistrus triradiatus. Next base: position 36,742 of record JAJAGP010002191.1, read on the forward strand.
CTTTCTCCTTGCACCCTGCCATGCACACCGTTGTTATTCAGTGTTGTTGTGAAGAACAGGCTTTGATAGATCCCTGTTCTTTAAATAAAACAGGGTGCCCACTCACACCTGATTGGCATCCCACTGATTGAAAACACCTGACTCTAATTTCACCTTCAACTTAACTGCTAATCCTAGAGGTTCACATACTTTTGCCACTCACTAACATGTAATATTGGATCATTTCCTCAATAAATAAATGACCAAGTATAATATTTTTGTCTCATTTGTTTAACTGGGTTTTCTTTATCTACTTTTAGGACTTGTGTGAAAATCTGATGATGTTTTAGGTCATATTTATGCAGAAATATAGAAAATTCTAAAGTGTTCACAAACTTTCAAGCACCACTGTACATTTTTCTATACTTGCGGCAGTTTTACATTGAAGTTCGTTCCCTTCAAACCAGTTTTGACACAGGATTGACACGCTAATGCAGAGTTTCCACTATAAAGCCAATTCCCTGTTTTCATAAATACATTATTCATCTTATCAAAAGAACAGACAATCCAATACAAGCACAGATCTATGCAGTTAAACACTGTGGGCTGAACAGCAGCGATCTGGCAACCGTGAGATTTCCACTCATAACATACCGTCAACCGTAACCCGACCTGCTACAGATATTCTCATACATAAATTATAAGAAATTATAAGTCAGCGACTCGTTTTTGACTCACTTTTTTGTCATGATATATTCTTCTAATAATTCAGGATCCATTTTCACAAATCTCTAGCGATTTCAGTTAAACTGAAGCAAAGTCACACAGTCTTTAATCCTAGCATATTAGACGCAGGGCCCAAACCCTGATGATGGGTTCTAAATCTATCTCTAGAACTCTCCTCCTTACGAAACCTTGAGATAATAATATAACCCATTTGTGGTAGATCACTGGCCCAAGAATAATCACAGCAAAAAAATGATATTTGGCATACTGGTTAATGGGAATGGTTAAATAACGCTTGTGCCCTTTCAGATTGTTATACGACCTGATGTTTCACTTTCCCAGAACTAACATGGTCATAATAACTTATAGCAAGTCACTCAGATTAATGTTAAAGACTTACAAAGTGGCTCTGAAACTATTCTAGGCCTTATAGGAAGGCCTTAAAAGAAATATATAACATTATAACAGGTAGGACTTTCTAAATACAATTTACCTACTACATTTACATTTAGTAGGTGAGCATATCCAGAAAAACTTAAACTAATATAGTCTTAAAAGGTTGAAAATGAGGTTTAAGGTATCTTCTCAAGGGCTCTTTGGTGGCAGCTTTGCAATGCTGCGACTTGAACCCGCATCCTTTGGGTGAATATCTTAACCACCGAGCCACTATTGCATGAACAATGGAACAAATTGCTACATATTGCACATGTAAACTTGTTTTTAATTGTGGATCATTGAAAAGCATGGTTTTGCTTTTTACTGACTGAAATGGACATTCTGTAATGCAGTCCTGTCATTTTTTCAGTGGTAATTCTTGAATAAATCATATTTGAATCCTGCTGAGGCCTGACTTTGGAAATGCATGCAGCTTAAATAAATAAACCTGCAATACAAATACAAATAACATTTAATTGGTTTTTGTGTGCGGTGTTTGCTCAGTGGTTAAGGATCCAGGCTCTGCCAAGCTGTCATGTTTTTTTCTAATTGAAAAAAAAATTACTACAACCTTTGCACAGAGCAAACTTAAACATATTTTTGAAACACATTTTTATTGAACCACTAATAAGTTTACTCAGTTCTGACCTTGCAAACCTTACAGACCTTTCAAAATGCAAGTGGACCATGTGGAAGAGTGCCTAGACATTTGGCACATTTTTTACATCATTTATTATAGTACATTCAAATCTGTAAAAGGTGTAATTTCACAAAAATTTGTGTATGTTTTGATTGATTAAAAGATTCGCTATAGTAAAATATTTTTTGTTAGATTTAATTTAAATGTGTTGTTATATCATTTAAGTAAAACTACAGAACTACCTGTTGCCACACACGGTAACATTTTTAAGCTTAATAATGTTTTAATTTGATATAAAGAGCTGATACTGATTATCAGGATCCCTGGAAACTTGTGAGCTTGTTTAACATGCTAGCTGTAGACCTTTTGTTATATGGTAATGTTGCCTACATAAAATCACAAGTTATGACAGTAATTATGACATTTAAATATATATGTCAGAAATCTCATGATATAATTTTTTGGGGTGTCTGATATAATATAATATAACATACATATCTTCTGTTTTTGGGTTTTATGGTGACAGGAATACCATTTTGGTGCATTATCGCCACCCACTGGACTGGAGAATGTGCATCATCTTCGGAAAATCGCACCATTGGGTTTTATTTAGGGTGCCCATGTTCAAAGTCGGAATTTTTGTTCGTGTTTGGGGGCAAAAATATTCAAACACAGCATTTGATGTCCGAACTGCTCGAGTGAAGAGGCTTTCAAATTCCAAGTACATAAAGCAGCAAAGCATGTCATTTGAGCAGGAATGCCTAAACCTTCTTTTTTTTTTGTATGGTACACAATATGACCTAATGTCTGCACCTAATGCATACAGTGAAGTATGTAGTATTCATTTATAAGGTCGGTCTGGGAATCACTGTTGGGGTTTTGTTGTTATTGTTGCTGTTGTTTAGTGGATTATTAAAAAAGTAATATATGCATTCTGTTTAACCTCATATTGTCCACTCCTATGGCTGCATTGATTCTCAAAAACTCTTTATTTAGTGTCAAGAAGTGATTAAAAACGTTCATGCATTAAAATTGGCGCAATTCATTCAATTAAGTATTTTAATCACATGGCAGCCCTAAATATTATTAGCTGAAAAGCTATCGGACCCTGATCTCCTCTACAGTATCTCTGTTATGACTGCCTTACCACTCTGAACATTCCAGTGATTTGACACTTAAGAGAGTAACACAGGAACACTAGACCATATGCAATGGGGCATGCATGAAAATCTGTGCAGGTAAATCACTTCTCAACCTGTGTGCACCCATAAAAGCGATATTACTGGAAAGAGACACGCTGTATTAAGACGTGAATGCACTCCATGCATGCCAGAGTCTCATATAGGGTCAGGGACTTTGGCAAGATCTTGCTTTTTTGTAGATTATCCACAAAGTGGCTGTTATTTGCTTGACAGTGAAAGATTTCTCCTCTGGAGTGTGATTTTTTGGAGCGTCGGGCTCATTAAACGTGCAGTATTTCAGGATGACCTGGAAAAATGTGTTTTAGCGACTCTCATTTAAGGAAGAGCTAAAGAATTAGGCAGACTACAGGCAGGTTCTTAAATGCTAACTAAGCCGCGTAAGTCTGTAGGGTAAATAATAGGGGAATAAGCGGTTACACGCACCACAAATTCATTTAACCATAAGCTGCATTTTACAAGGCTCCTGTCTTTTCTCTGTAAGCGTATCTGTTTGCCGTTAGCCTCATTTGTATATTTTATATCCATAATCCCATTAAATATATTCAATTACAGTTCGAGCTTCATCTGTGAAACTGAGAAAGATGAAAATATGTCCAAACAAATAGAGATCCAAGCACCTCAGTGTGTGTTTAGCCTTCAGGCCACATTTTTAGCACCTCTGAAGCCTCACTCCCAGCTCGCACTATATGTAGCCCTGGAAAAAAAAACGGAGAAGAAAAACAAGGAGACGGATTCAGCGTTTCACATTCGACCACCCGTAACTTTCTGGGAGCTGAAGATCTGAGGGCTTTTGCAAGCTTTAACCAGCAAAGATGGGCCCTGCTGACTCCGCAGTCCTCTCCCAGAATGCCGTGCGTCGTGTTTACTCTGCTGATCCCATGGCTGCAGCTCCAGAGGGTCAGAAGACCACCAAGGCCTCACAGGGTACAGACCAGCAGGAATGCCAGGCTGATGGGAACTCGAGGCAGCGTGACTGAGGTCAAACCACATTAGGATAAGCAGGATCAGATTTATGGATGGTTTTGCTTTTTGGTTTGCGGTGTAAATAGGATTAAATGCAGTAAAATATATTAAAATCATGTCATCCATTTAATGATCATTCAAGTGTCTTTCCTAAGCAACCTATAGAAAGACCTTGGCAACCACACTGATAACCACCTGATAAACACACACCACTAATATAAAAATAGTCTTCTCATTTATTGTGATTTTAAAACGTCTTGATGCATGCTCAATAATCCAGGTAAGAAAATCCCAGAAGTTGAATCTGTTCATCTGGACATAGATTTAGTTGAAGAAACGTCTGACTGAAGAAGTCACTTAGATGAGTGACGAAACGTTTCTCCAACTAAATCCAGATGAACCAAATGTCCAGATGAACAGATTCAACTTCTGGGATTATTGTGATTTTGTTCTCCTGTTGCACACATTAAGCTTGAATGTGTATGTTTGTGCCTTTATATCTTAATATAATAATAAAAATAATTGTATTATAAGTAGTAGACAGCCCACCAGACTAACAAGTCCTGGGTTCAAGTCCCAGCGGGGCGTTCTGACACAGAGATTTGAGGGAAGGGAGGCTGAACACTGCCGGGCTCTGTGATGAAATGATGCCCTGTCCAGGGTGTGTCCGTTGAGTAGCTGGGCATGTCTTGGTTGTAGTGGGAACCAAGGAAAAGCAAAGATAAATCAGGATAAATAATGAAAATTATTGTTGTCGTTATTGAGTAAAGGACTGTAAGTGAAAAGTAAAAGCAAAGCACTCTATTGGTTGAACTTGTTTTTTGAAATTGCAGCCAGTATTCTGAAGGATTCAGATCAGTTGTTTTCCTTTCAGTTGGCTCATATAACTTCCATGGAGACTTATTTGCACTAAGAATACCGTTCTGTAGATGTAAAAAGAAAGAAAAACACGATACACACTGCGGAGATCTTCACTGGACAAGAGACATTGTCAGTCTGAATCACTGAATCACTGTGAGTAATGGTCCAGCAATGGCCTGGCATTTCATCCAGGACATCTGTTCCCTGTGTTCTCTGGGATAGGTGTAAAGAAAACAGTTCTTTTTTGACTGGCATCTACTTTACCCATATAATATGACCTATACCAACCAATAATTACAGACATCCTGTGAGCGATTCTGTTTGTTCAACAATTACATTTAATAACCTCTCACCATGTTTATTTTCTCAGTCAGGTGAGTGTACATAGCGCCGTGTGCTTTACTGGTGCTCTTTAGTGCCCTCTGCCAGTGCCTGCACCATGTAATGATGTGGAAGCAGACAACTAGATACAGCAGTGTGAATTATAGAAAATTCACATTAAAGAAAATTTTTGGCAATGGCAAATCAATGCACCATTTATTTATTTTGTGTGTCACCATTGCTCCTGTCTGTCCCCAAAGTGGTGAATGTTATTAAATTATCAGTTTATGACATTAATTTATTAAAGTAATATTCTGTTACATATCTGCACTCAGGCTATGGTCACTGCTCAATCTAGGTTTCTTCTCAAATACAATTTTGTTGCAAATATTATCTTTTGAATCTATATCCAACACCAAGGTACATCACTTTGCCTAAAATTCATTCATGGTAGGACAGGCAAAAGGTTCTGCCATTAGTTATGTACCTAAGTAAACTGCATTCTTTATTAATAGTGTTTAACTATTGTTAAAAAAAATAAAGCCACTCATTAACAAAAACAATATAAGATTTTCTGGGCCGACGCAGAAGATGCAATCCTCCCAGGAAGACATTCAGAAGGTTTTGAGTGTATTTTCTAATTATTATGCCAATGCAAATTTCCCTAAAAATCTAACTTCTAAATAATTACAATTGTATTCTTGACTAATTTCACAAACTATGATGAGGGTATTCTTATCATTGTAAAGCTTATGACTTTATTTCTCTAAATGTTATTTTTAAAACACTGACGACACAAAAAAAAAACATTTCTTTTGCTTTATAAACTTGTGTCAATGATGTCACAATTAACAGATTTGTTCAAATCCTTTTTTTTAAACTGCACATTCAGAATAAGACCCCCATTCTACTATAGTCTCACATAGTAGAATACTATAGTCAACACATTCCAAAATAAGTTTGAACAGGGCAATTTAGGGCTAGTAATGAGGTAAACAAACTCAATATTGATGTGATTTCAAACAGGTGATGTCAACAGGTGACCATAATCATGATTTGGTACAAAATCAGTATCCACGAAAGGCCGAGTCTTTGAGGAGCAAAGATGGGCAGAAGATCTCCAGTTTGTCAACAAATGCATGAAAAAATATTTCTCAAAGAAAGCATGGAAGGGATTTCTCCCTGTACAGTGCATACTATTTTTAAATGATTCAAGGAATCTGAAGGAATTTCAGTGTGTAAAAGACACGGGCTTAATCCTAAACAGAACGCCCGTTAACTCAGCTCTCTCAGATGGCTACATCAAGAACTGTCATTCAAGAATAGCTGATATAACCACATGGGCAAGGGATTACTTTGGTAAACCTTTGTCAAGCACTACAATATGCAAACACATTACATTCGCAAATGCCCCTTAAAATGTTACTGTACAAAAAAGAAGCCTTAACCTATGTTGACCAATGTCCAGAAGCGCCATCGATTTCTTTTGGCTCAGAGGCATCTGGGATGGACCATCACACAGTAGAAATGTCTTGTGGTCAGTCACATCAGTATTCCAGATCTTTTTTTGGAAGAAAGGACCATCAAGACTGTTATGAGCAACATGTCTGAAAGCCACAGTCATTAACCAGGCAGAACATGAAATATATTGGATTCATACTGTCTACAATGAAATAAAAATCAAAGTAACACTGCATTTAGTTTTTATTTGCATTTTTCATAATGTCTCAACTTTTTCTGATTTGGGGTTGTAGAGAAATACGCTGTACCTATACACTTCTCAATATACCTCATTTATTTTCAAATGTCATCTTTTTGTCATATTTTATTTCTCCTAAGGAATTTTAGGAGAAACGTCTGTGAAAAATCTGATACGTAAATGAATTATAAATGAGAATCCCCATTCAGTCACCTGAGCTATGAAAGGGCACCCACTGAGCACTCAAATTTTCCTATGGGGTGGATTAACAGTGTTTAGCGATTTCAGGGTGATATTCTTTCTTCTGGAACGTTAGAGGCTAGGGTTAGACTGTATGAAAAAACATGAGGTAGCCAAAAACACCAAGGAGGAGGTTGAGCAGGTGTGCGGGGTGAATTAGGCATCACACAACACCGTATGAAATTGTGCTGACTGTGAGGAAAAACGGTTATGGATAATGTTTGCAAGACTTTTTCCTTTTGCGTGTACAAGTGTGTATAGGAATGATTGCATGTTTTTGTGATATGAGATCATTTTCATAGAGTCTTGTGCACAAGAAGTGAGCAACTTGCTGCAAATTGTAATGCACCAAGACTGTTTATTTCCTAGGTGATCCTCTAGAGTTCAACAGTCATAGGATCTTACATGCATTTAAATTAAGATCAAAATAAATCTAATAAACTTGCACATTTTACAAAATTGTCGTGAATTTATATCAATAACTCTTGGTCAGACTGAAGACGTTCCCACAAACACCATCCTTCAAACCGCTTGGTATCCAGACTGGACATATGACCTCATTTGTCATTTTCACCAGCTCAGTGACAGGCACAAAAGACATGTCAAATCAGGGGAAAACACTAATAAGCTGCAAGCTCAAAATATCAGGGTTCTGGTTAAGTCAGAGAACACTGGAACAAAGACAGGAACGAATGAGCTGCGATTGTTAGTGTGTCTCCAGAGCGTTTCTCTAAGGTCTTCTGGACACTTTCAGACAGGATGTGTGATTGCTCATTGTTGGTCACTTGGCACAATGTTTCCTCATCAGGGTTGGACCATCAGCCCACACACACACATACACAGAGTTTATATATTGCTGTCTTTCCACTGACTTGTACAAACTGTAGCACAATAATGCTACGCCTACAACTTACCCAAAATCGAATCCTAAACATAAACTCATTGAAATTTCCAAATAAATGCTATATCAAAAAAAAGAAAACTTTTCATCATGTGGGCTAAAAATGTTCCCAAGCACTCAAGACTTTGGAAACACACACTCATCATGTGAACATTTGGTGACTATTAACACGGCAACTCACTGACCAACCACAAAAAAAGCACAACTGGCCGTTCCTGTGGGACATACAGTCTTATTCAAAAGTTAATTATGTCATGTTTTCTGGACAATTCATGCATACCTTTTTGTATATTAAACATGAATTTTGTTCCCTTGCAGACTTGTTGTTAACCTCTTCATCTAACTGTAAATTTCACCATTTTGTTTTACATTTTGCAAAGGAACGTAAAGTGAGACTGAAATATTTAAAGAAAAACAAAGCTAGAACCAAAACAGAAGGAAAAAAATTCCCAACCTGGTTACAGTAAATCAGCCGACACATAAACAGCAGTGTCAGACAGAGTGTGCTTTTTGAGGCTTGAAGAATGAGCTGCAGAGCCGCCACCTTCCTGTTTTGCCCGTCAGAAGCGGGCCATAGTGGTTTGGGGGCACAAATGCCAGGACATGAAGAGACAGCTAGCATGGAGCATTGTGATGGGAAAGGTACCAACAAGACAGAAATATATATGTGTGTGTGTACCATGTGTGTGTACAAACAAAAGATCTGACATTGTTGACATTCTGGGACATTTTGCTAGTCCCCACAAGGAAAAATGTTTTTTTTTTTTTTTTTTTACAGAAAATGCAACTTTCTTTTCAAAATCCAAAAGCGTCAAAAGATGTGCTTTAGGTTACTGAGGTGAGATTAAGGTTAAGGTTAAGGTTAAGTTCAGGGGTGGGTGTAGGTGTAGCATTAATTAGCTCCAGTAATCATTACATCAATAGAAAGTCCCAGTAAAGTTACGATTACTGAGACTGTGTGTGTGTGTGAGAGAGAGATGGGAAAGACAGTAACAAAATATAAATGAAAATAAATTAATAATTAAAAACTAAATAAAATCATTTAATGTATCAAATACATTGTATTTTATTTTGTGGACTGTGGTGGCCTAGCGGTTAAGGTACTGGACAATGGACCAAAAGGTCCAGGGTTCAAATCCCACCTCTGCCAAGCTGCCACTGTTGGGTCCTTGAACAAGGCCCTTAACCCACAATTGCTTGGATTGTAAGACTGTATCAGTTGTAAATGTAAATGTATTTTAAATTTAATTTAATAATATCATTTTGACCAATTTAACTAGATTTTGTATCTAGATTTAGTGACTTTTCAGACCCCTCTAGCGAATTAATGGCCAAAAATAGCGGCAAATCTAGGAAATTTTGTACAAACCACAACTACATTCCACAGGCCTTAACCTTCAACTGCTCAGTGGTGGAATTCCCGAAAGCATCACTGCACAATGACCATCGTTAAATGGAAGAGCGAGGATCACATTAAACACTCTCCCTCCCCTTTAATGATGGTCGTTGTGCTGCGAGGCTTTTGGGAAATCCACCCCTGAGCAGTCATTCTGGACAAGGATGTCTGCTAAATGCTATAAATGCACATGTTTCAATGCATAACACCCTTTCACTGACTCTAAACAGACCTTTAATTTTAAAACCGGTACCACCTATATCTCAATCTGCATCTCATTTATAGGAGCACCTGACTTCGGGAAGAGGCATTACAGATTGTTTCAGTCTGGATTACCAATAACCAATCAACAAATTGTTTTGTGTGTTACTAACAGAGATGAAATGAGTTGAGAATTTGAAACTGTATATTGTATGTACCCTAAACATTAACCATGGCCAATATACTTGGGCATTAAACTATATACGAGCAGTCTACAAGTACACACACACACACACTGTGGCATGGCGTCATTCCAGGTCTCCGCTCCATGATGGATGAGCAGTGCTCCAGGTCTCCATCCAGCTAAACTGTGCCTTGATGGAGGGGCGATTGCGTCTATGTTCAATCTGTCTCCCCCGAAAACACACACTGCTTGGGCCAACAGAAACACTGCATATACCTCACCCGACGGGATAACACTCCGCTGCTATTGTCATGTGAAATGTTCCCACAACGAGGATCAGGCAAGCAGGGACAGACTCACTTTTGCCGCCAGGACACACCATGCCATAAAACAGTGTGTGTGTGTGTGTGTGTGTGTGTGTGTGTGTGTATGAGAGAGAGAGGGAATCCTGATGGTAAGACAAGTAAGCCTAATATGACGTTAATATTGTTAAAAACTCACAGGGTTTTCCATATATTATATAAAACAACAGTTATTTTAAACAAAAATTGACATTGGAAGGCAGCCATTGTTTTAAACACAAAGGTCACAAGGGGTAGATCACCATAACAGTGGTATTAGGTAAACTGATTAAAAAAATTATCACTAAAAAGAGAAACCAGGATAAGCTGAAATGTCTGCAGAAATGAAAGAGTTGGTTTAAAAAAAATCATTATATATTATATACAGTATACAGTCTTAGATCACCATTAGATTAGATATACCATTGTTTTAGCAATGGTATAATGACCATATATAATTATTTATCAGTCTCCTTATTAAGAGTACAACCGGAAAATACAGGAAAGTTGTATGCAGTATTAAAAAAAGTAAAAAACTTCTACAGAAAGTTGATCAGGAATGGTCTTTTAGGAAGAGCAGCAGCCAAGAAACCACTTTTTCAGAAGGGGGACAAGGTCAAAGGGCTAAGATAAGCTAAAGCTCACAGACACTGGAATGAAGATCAATGGAATAGAGTACTATAGAGGGACCAATCCAAGTTTGAAATTTTTGGGTCCAGTTGTTGTCAATATGTTATATATGGTCTTTATACCACTGTTTAAACAACAAATCTAATGGTGTCCTAAGACTTTTGCTTAGTACTGTTTATGATATACATAAGCTCATGGGTAATCACCGAGGTGACACTGATATACCCCCCACTGTGACCCTGACCAGAATAAGCAGTGCTAATTAATTAAAATATTAATGTCCCAGAAGTTGAATCTGTTCATCTGGACATAAGGTTTTGTGGGAGAAAACCTCAGATTCAACTTCTGGGATTTTCTTAGCTGGATTATTGAGCATGCATCAAGACATAAAATATTAATGAAGTAATAATGCTGTCCCTCTCCCACAGCAAGTTTTTCATTTAGCGGATGCTATTATCCAGAGCAATTTACAACTCACAGTCCAAGTAATTGTGGGTTAAGGGCCTTTCTCAAGGGCCAATCAGCTTGAACCCTGGACATTCTAGTCCAAAGTTCACTACCTCAACTGCTGCACTACCACAGACCCAGGACGTCAGCACAAAGGGGATATGGGGGTGTAGCAGTTTAGCTCTTGAGCTATTGACCAGAAGTTAATGGGTTCAAGTCTCAGCACTGCCAACTGCCATTGTTATCCTTGAGAGAGGTCCTTAAGACTTAATTACTGGAATTGTACCTTGAATGACAGCATCAGTCATACGTCCCTTTGGAAAAAGGTATCTGGGCATTAAAAGGTTATAAAAAATGTCAAAACACTGAAGACACACTGAACCGTATTGTAAGTACTGTTCCATATTTCCTGCACTATACATGATCTACACACTTCAGCATATTGACAGTCTACAAATAACAGCATGGCACTGAACCATGTAAACCCCCTCAGCCTCAGCTGGCTTTTTGTCTGCAGGGCCTCTGTGGCCTCAGTGCCGTTTGATCAGCGCTCAGGAAAACAGCGGCCCAGCGAGGCTCCACCAGACCCCCGACACACACGCGGGGCAGGCGCGCACCGTTCGGCTTTCACAAGTCACATCTGATGGATGGAACGAAGCCGTGATGGTCGTCAGAAGAGAGAGGAATGTGTGAGAGGCTGTAGGTGGCTTGTGTCGACTCAGCAGGACACGAGAGTCGAGTTACAGCCGAATTAATTACTCATGAAGAGGAGACAGACTGTAAACCACGCCGCCATGCTTCCATATTTTGATTTTATGAGCCGAGCAAAGACATGAAGTGGCGTTCTGACTTTGTTTGCTTAACTTCGATGCTAAAGTACAATATCATATTGTTGCAGCCATTTTAACTTTGACTGGTCCTTTATTTCAAAATCTGTTTTATTCTTCCATTGTTTCATTTCACTCAGCAGATCTTTACTATTTTAGGTGCAATCTATAAAAACTTTAAATACCTGACACTCTTAACACAGTAAGTTGTCAAAAAAATGTATTTGTAATTATGAGCCAATTATTTAATCATGCATTTAATCAAATATAGCAGTACTATAGCAATACTTGGCCTAATTGGCATAATTGTAAATTTTTTTTGTATTACTATTAAGTACAACTCTGATGCTTTATATAAAATAATAATAATAATAATAATAATAATAAAGTTACTGTTGTTATTATTACTGTTTTATTATTATTACTGTTTTATTATGATTACTGTTGTTATTATTATTGCTGTTGCTATTATTAGTTTTATTATTATTATTATTATTACTATTATTATTATTATTATGCTGTTGTTATTATTATTATTATTATTATTATTATTATTATTATTATTATTATGCTGTTGTTGTTATTATTATTATTATTATTATTACTATTATTATTATTATGCTGTTATTATTATTATTATTACCATTATTATTATTATTATTATTATGCTGTCATTATTATTATTATTATTATTATTATTATTATTATTATTATTATTATTATCATTATTATTATTAGTAGTAGTATTATGATTATTATTATTATTATTGCTGTTGTTGTTATTGTTGTTGGTGTTATTACATAAGACTCATTATGTATACACATTTTTTTTTTTACTTTGGGGACTCCTGGTCAAATGCTACATGTTTCATTGATATTAATCTGCAGGGAGCAAACTTATAAAACAAATAAACTTAGAAACAAATAAACTTATAAAATTTGGCATGTTCTGAAGTTCAGAAAGTTTTCCAAAAGTGTTTTTGTTGTTGTTGTTTTGCATTTTTTGTCTCAGGGCTTAACTGACATATTAATGGTTCATGGTTTCTTCTACTTAAAAGAAAATTTGTATATAAAGGCTCTGTTAAAAGCCTGAAAGTTGAATAAAGCAGATACTTAAATGCGTGTGTGCATGAGTGTGTGTTACAGTCTCTTGGGGGAACCTGAGATGTAAATCAAATTATTCTTTTTCATTCCTCCTTCTCTCTCCCTCTCACTCTGTGTGGGTGGTATTATTGGCCAACAAAGGCCATAGGTCGCTGCTGACAGGCTGCTTTTCTCACACTTATCTCTCTCTCTCTTGTTTCCCATCTTTCTCTCTATTGTACTTATATACATGAAAGGATCAAAAAGTAAATAAAGATAAAACCATTATGTTGTTATGCTCGGCCATGTCCTTTCAACTACATTATTTCAGTGTTGTTTAAATAATCTCAAATGCAGGTATGCATTGTGCTTGTGATTGTGTACATATGTTCTGTATTACCCTATGTAAATTAATGTATGTGGTGAATAGTAGGCCATTTGTTACTGAGCCTTAATGTTTGAAGTGCTTAAACTATTACTCACTCTAAATATTCTTAAGATAAGCATGACAGCTCTAGGGCATTGGTTATTGTCTGTCTGAAGTTTGGGGCTTTCTACATGTGTCCTTTTCCAATTTCCTCTTTTCACAAAAACATAATCATCATCTTTATTGCTGTTTATAAATCTGATTCTCTGTAACACATACTACTTTCTTACCTAATACACTTTTACTGGAGTACAATTTCCTGGCTACTTTACCTACCTCTGGTGGCATCTTATCCGTTCCCTTTCCTCAAATGGTCCCATGTTTTTTAAAACTTCCGCAGTATTTGTTATCTTTCGATCTTGATCGGTCCATCTGGATCTGATCGTGCTTTCAGAGGTCACCATTGGAAATGGGGCAAGAAAGCATGAGTCGAAAAAAAATGCAGTGAAATTGAATTTCTCACCGTTGCACACCAGACCACGATTCAAATCTGTCACACAGCACTCCAGTTAGCTCGAAAACCCCAGGGGCACCCAGAAAAAAAAGCAGTGGAGAAATCAGTTTCACCTGTTTGGCTAACTGGCTACATGTTCGGAGTAATAAGGACTATTAGTAGGATCCCGCTCTGCTCATGTGGGAATGCAGGGGCGACTGAACTCAGACCGACCCTGTGCTTATACAACGTTCTTACACAGCCTTCTCTGTTCCTACACACACTCACACAAACACACACATCGTGTCCAGCACCTGCAATAAGCATCTCATCTGTACGAATATATTTGGGTCAAAATGTTTCGGAGACGCTGTGAGCGAAAGCCATGAACCTACACACCCACACTGAGACATTAAGTCATGGACAGTGTGATTAAAGCAATGGACTACTAGTGAGAAGGTTGTGTGTTCAAATTCTATACTTATCACCCTTCATCAATCTTAACAAAAAGAAACGCATCCCAGTTTATCCCCTGCTAACCTGGTCAGATCTGGAGCATAACCTAGAATTCACTTGGCACAGGTATACACTGGACAGGCCAACAGTCCATTGGGTTTCATAAACATACCACATTTACATTGCAAGCACCACCCAGGATTCGAACCCAGGGCCTTAGGAAATGCTGTTTCCAGCAGCTGGCTCTTACAGCAGAGCCACAAGAGTTGCTAAACTCTTTGCTCTCAGTGTAATTCAGAATATTTTTTCACAGGAGATCACAGGAGATCAGCAGAGGTCGCTGTTGCAGTGCTAGGAGTGAACAATCATGCCTGTGTGATGTCCAATTCAGCCAGAAGGCATAACTGGATCTCAAACCCTAAGCTATTTATATTGTAATATGGTATTTCTAACATGAATTTATAACCTGAGGACGTAAACTATTATTTGCTGGTATTTAATGTTGTTTAAACATTTATTCATTCACCATCTCTCTGCCTTGGTCCTTAAGTCCTATTAAAACAGAGAGGACCTAGAGTAACCTAGAGTAACCAGAGATACATGAAGAACATGCCATCTGAACATCCTCAGAGAAACTGTACCTTGGTGAGGTTATGTAAGGTTTGTGTCCAGGGTTCAGCACCAACATGTTGTTTCTGACTGAAATGGCCAGGATTTACCATTTCTCCAAAGCGAACAACTGTTACAATCTTCCAACATAAAATCCAAGCAATTAAGGGGTTAAGGGCCTTGCTACTGTGCCCAACAGTGGCAGTTTGGCAGCGCTGGGTTATAAACCCTCAAACTTAACCACAGCTATTTCAAACTCCACACAGGCAGAGTCTGAGGTCGGGATCGAATCAGGGAACCACTTGTGTCACTGTGCCACCCAGATGGACACACAATATGCACACACACTCACTCACTTATATTGGGACACTTTAGAGATGCCAGCTGACCTTACAAACGTCTTTGTAATCACGTTAATTTCAATTGCCTGATTTTGTGAGCAAAACTTTGCACCAAAAACCTTGTTGAACTTGTCAAACTGCTGCTTTGGCCATGGTAACCCAAAGGTACAGTTTGTTGTACAGTAGTACTGTGGAGCCAAAATGGATTAAATGCTAATTGTAGCCTTGTGTAATGAATGGCATTTTATTTTTTAACACATACTGATTTCTCAAGCTGAAAATATAACGGGCTGTAGGTTCATCATCTTTCATATCCATCCACTCCTGAAGTAGACGTAAAGTTAGTAGTACTCCTCTCCAGTTCGTCCTCATTCTCACCGCAATATCGCTAATCTAGGCTAGGCTATCTGAACCACTTATTTACTATATGAATTTTTCATTTGAAACTTCGCACCAAATGTAATTTTGGTGAAATTAGCGCTACTGCTTTATCCCTAGTGACCTGACAGCCACCTTTGTATAGTAGAACTGTAGAGCCAAGATGGAGAAAATGCTAATTGTAGCCTTATGTAAGCATTTAATATAACAAGCTGAGAATATGATGAACCCACAACCTAGATGTAAAGCTAGTAGTACTCCTCACCCATGTTTCATTGTTCCCACTGCACTACAGCTAGCCAAGACTATGTTAACTAAACCAAAATGGACAACTGTGTGTCACCAAATAAATTTCAAAAGTAAAACTTCAAGCAGGGTTCAAATTTCGTGAACTTAGACACACGAATTATAGCACATATAACACACAAGACGGAGGAAATGCTAATTGAAGCTGTGTGTAAGCACGACATTTTATATAACACATACCGATTATTCAAGTTGAGAATTTGATAAACCCACAACCTTTTCACTTTCATAGCTCTCAATCTCCTCTGAAACAGAAGAAGTAGTAGTAGAACTAGTATTACTCCTCTCTGATGCTTCCTCATTCTCACTGCAATATCGCTAGCCAAGTCTCTGCTAACTGAACCAAAATGGGCGACTGTTTGCTCCGCCAAATACATTCATGCAAATGCAAATTCACGTCCTCCACCAATAGTGCTACTGCTTTGGGCACGGTGATTTGAAGGTCACCTTTGTATAGTAGCAGTCATACCGTAGAGCCAGGATGGAGGAACTGCTAATTGTCTGAAAGCATGATATTTTATATAATACGTACCAATTCCTCAAGCTGGGAATATGACAAAGCCACAACCGTTTCTCTTTCATAGCCCTCATCCTACCTGAAAGTAGATCTAAAGCTACAATCAGTAATTTAGCAAACACTGTCATAATGTGCCTCCTTTACAATAAAAACACTGAATTAAAACCTGTTCCTGCTGGAATATGCATCATTTAATTGCTATAAAAGTTTCACAGTCCCAGCTCTGTTTAGTTAAGCTTCTTGGACAGGCACATGTGCTCTCCCTGGAACCCACCCACTGGTCTTTTCTCTGAACTTGGTGTATAATCCTCTGACCTTGCATTTTTCCCAGCTGCACCCCTTCCTCTAGATCCTCTGTTTATTTTTTCAGGTGAGCAAACTGTATCGGCTGCCTCAGTTGCTTTTAATTAAGCTTCTGGAACCTTCTGTTCTTTCAAGTGCTGGCCGGGAGGCTGACAGGGGAGGGCGAGTGTCCATCCACCGTCGACAGGCTTGCATGTTTTTTACCCCGAACGATTCGAGGTCTGAGTTAAAAATGAGCTTAATTATGTCCCAAAGCGTGCTGTGTTCTCGGGGAACAGATCTCTGATTATACGAGCCCTTAACTGCAGCCTGGAACATTTAAGATGTCAGCAGTCAGCACTCGCTGTCCGAGTGTGCGCTGCCGGTGCTGCCCTGTGTGCATGTGCATGTATGTGTGTGTTCCAGGTTTGCTCCTGTAACACATAACACATGTTACCGCGACGAAGATCGTGCGGCCTTACGGGTTTGAATGGGATGATAAAGATCTGGGGATGAGGATCAGCTACAGGTGCTGAGAGCAAAAACATCCCGATGTCTATTTTACTAACAGCCATAACATTAAATGCAGCACTAGATGGTTCCTGCAAAGATTACACTTTAGTCCTAATTCACTTACAGAATGTTATAATGTATACACAATATTTACAATGCTCCTCAAGAAACCCATGTAATTTACAGAATCTGCACCACAAGGCAATGGACTGCTTTCTTCAAGTCCATCCACAGATTTGTTTAGGGCAGGACAAGTTTTTTCCATTTCTGGCTGTGTGTTTAGAGTCATTGTTGTGCTTAGCAGAGACACTTTTTCAGACGAGGCTTCTTTCTTATGCCCCTGGCCAGGCGTGCGGGTAAATGTTTGAAGTAGGAGAGGTTTCAGGCTAAATGTGCAAGTGTAAGTGTAAAAGCTATACGCCAAATGTCTATCATGCACGTGTTTTCAAGAGCTTCTGAAAATGAACGTTCAACGGATATGCAAGGAGCTCAGTAGAGCCCCGGCTAACAAACTGGAGAAAGGCTTCAAATTCTACGCCATGTCATAGGTAGGGAACTACGAAGGTAAGGACATGCTAAGTGCGTACATGCTAGCAAAAAACAGAAAGTTTGCAGTATAGCAGTGAATGTAAGCAATACTACTGGACACGTACATGCCATACTACAGTCACTGACATCGTAGAGGCATGCCTAGCAAACAACGATCTCTCACCAAGAGGTACACTACCCAAAAGTAGCCTCTGAGAGCCTTTTTATAGAGCAGGAAGGGGAGCAATTTTACGCCCTCTTGTGGCAAGACTCAGTATCTAATCAGACCACACCTGTAATCATCTGTTGGGCAACTGCCTGCTGAGTTTTTTGGCAATCCGACATGTGTAACTGTGTGCTTTATTTTTTGTCAATATGTGTTTTTGAAAATGTTAGTCCATTATCAAATAACAATATACTATCAAGCAAGCCAACACCACTGTTTTATGTCATTGTTCCCAGTGTTTTAAGCTTCAATTCCATTTTAGTAGTTATTGATATAACTTTCTCCTCCGTTCAAAATGCTATGCAAGTGCAGTCCATACCGACAACTGTGTCATACAGGCCAGATTTGTGTATAGCTTGTGAGATTATTGTCATCCCCAGCAAAAGTTACTTGCAGGTCATTCAAAGTTACCACCCGCCTCCTGCCTCAGCCATTCAGATTAGGCAAGGTTGGTGATGGCATACACTTTCCACTTCTTAATAATGCTCTAAACTGAACTGGACTTTTAGTACTGGAATTCCTATGAAACAGTCAGTTTTATTCTGAAGTTATCAACAGTTGTTTTCAGGTGGGGCCAGCTAGTACCTGGACAAATTAATAATGGTTACTTATTCCCCAGTTTTCCTTCCAATTCCAAAAGCATGCGTGACCATGTACCCTGTGATGGACTAACACCCTGTCTGTGGTTGGTTGTGGGGATTAAAATGAATTAATGAATTTAAGAAACCAGATAATATATCAGAACTTACATAAGGTCCAAATATAATAATATCACTCTCACATAAACTGATATTATGTGAGCCATTCTGCCAAATGGCTTCCATTTGCTTGCTGTAACTCCTCATATATAACCAATCATGATGAGTATTGGTCAATCTCGGTCAATCTATAGTAACAGTAATGGGGGAAACAATGCAAACAACGCAAAAACAAGGATTTTAATTATTATATTTCATTGTAAAGTGTAATATTAGAGGCCAGGGACAGCTAACAAATGCTATTTGTCACTTTTCTGAGTAGTTGTTATTAATGTTTTATGTACTTGAACTTTGCATCACTGTGCAGGACACCTTGCTTAACAATAAAATGTTTCTTACAGTTAATTATATTAATTGTATACATGTGTAATATCCCGGCCACAGAAATGGCACCAATTCAGTGGAAAGGCTCAAGTACCATCCTAAAATCCACTGTGTAACAAAGGAGGAACATTTAAATATTTACAGTATAAAGGTAATTCTTCCATTGAGGGCTCTTTTTGCCATCTTTTGAAAATTAAAATTAGTAATACATTTGTTTGAATTATGTCAAGATAATGTTTAAATGCTTCAAATTAAAGAGTTAATGACGGTAAAATTGAAGTTATACACAATTTAAATGTGTAATTAGATATCAATAATTTATAATTAATTAACCATTTATGCCTTGATAATGACAATTTTCACGGATATGTCATGGATTTGCTAATGCTAGTCATCAGCTAGTATAAGGCGCGCTTTAAATACATACAAATAATATGATTTTTTTTTTATTTTGTTTGTTTGTTTGTTTTATTATAAAAACCCGCCGTAACGCGTGAATAAACCTGCTCTATAATGACAGAGTAAGATTAAATTACTCACATTTTCCAGATCAAAACGTCGCTCTGCTCTCGTGGCTGATATCTGCTCCCCATCAGGCTTAGTTTCCATGGTTACAACAGAAACAAGTGTTCAAATTATTCACCGCTCTTTCCATAATACTGGACGATGTTGGGGAAAACACCGGTAAAATAATACAAAGTTGTATAGTTATGAACAAAAATAAGTCATTTTAAGTTATTATAAAATCACACATTAACGAATGGATCACATTTTATCATGTTATTGGAGCAGAGACGTTTTAAAGGCCGGACTGGGCTGAAGAAGGTAGCATTTTGGTGCACACATTTAGTTGTTGAGGCAATAAATTGTAATTTAATACCTAAACTATTTACTTTGTAATAAAGTATTTCTAACATGAATTTATAACCGGGGGACGTGAAAGGTAAATGAAGAATCAGACATAAACGTTTTGTGTAGTTAATAGGTCGCTTTCCTGCCCTCTGCTGGACATAGAAGATCAGCGCATCTGTGAAATGAAGTGCGTACAGTAATTAACGGGCTATTCTGTTGGATTGTTGCTCCACTTTCTTTGGTTTTGTGGTGTTTTTTTATATTGACCTTGTTGTAGGCTGATGCATTATCTTTATTCCGTCTTATTTCATTAAAAAATATAATGGAACTTATCAACGTAAATGTGAAATAGTAACATTGAGTTTTTACAAATCATCCCTTTTATAACATAGATAAGCGACTACAAAAGCGACTACATATAATTTGAAATATTCTGGGATTATTTCCAAGCAGACCAAAGTCAGACAACCATTCACAACCCCTGAGTTTACACTCAAACAGTTATTGTTGTTATAAAAGGTTTATCTAAAAAAAAATATATATATATATGTATATATACATATATACACACACAGTGGGGGCAAAAAAGTATTTGTATTTAGTCAGCCACTGATTGTGCAAGTTCTCCTTAGAAAGCTGAGAGAGGTCTGTAATTTTCATCATAAATACACTTCAACTATGAGAGACAAAACGAGACAAAAAAATCTAGGAAATCACACTGTAGGATTTTTAAAGAATTTAATTGCAAATTATGGTGGAAAATAAGTATTTGGTCAATAAATTTGGTTCATCTCAATACTTTGAAACATAACCTTTGTTGGCAATGACAGAGGTCAAAGGTTTCCTGTAAGGCTTCACCAGGTTTTGCAAACACTGTAGCTGGTATTTTGGCCCATTCCTCCATGCAGATCTCCTCTAGAGCAGTGATGTTTTGGGGCAACACGGACTTTCAACCCCCTCCACAAATTTTCTATGGGGTTGAGGTCTGGAGACTGGCTAGGCCACTCCAGGACCTTGAAATGCTTTTTACGGAGCCACTCCTTCGTTGCCCAAGCGATGTGTTTGGTATCATTGTCATGCTGGAAGACCCAGCCACGTTCCATCTTCAATGCTCTCACTGATGGAAGGAGGTTTTGGATTAAAATCTCACGATACATGGCCACATTCATTCTTCCCTTAACATGGATCAGTCGTCCTGTCCCCTTTTCAGAAAAAATGATGTCCCCCCCCCCCCCCCCCATGCTTCACAGTAGGTATGGTATTCTTGGGATGCAACTCAGCATTCTTCTTCCTCCAAATATTGGCGAGTTAAGCTTTAACCAAAAAGTTTCTATTTTGGTTTCATCTGACCACATGATATTCTCCCAATCCTCTTCTGGATCATCCCATATGCTCTCTGGCAAACTTCAGACGGGCCTGGACATGTACATGGTGGCTTAAGCAGGGGGACACGCCTGGCACTGCAGGATCTGAGTCCCTCTCGGTGTAGTGTTGTTACTGGTGGTAGCCTTTGTTACTTTGGTCCCAGCTCTCTGCAGGTCATTCATCAGGTCCCTCCGTTTTTTGCTCACTGTTTCTCATGATCATTGTGACCCCACGGGATGAGATCTTGCATGGTGCCAAAGATCGAGGGAGATTATGAATGGTCTTGTATGTCTTCCATTTTCTTACAATTGCGCCCCCCCAGTTGATTTATTCACACCAACCTGCTTGCCTATTGTAGATTCACTCTTCCCAGCCTGGTGCAGGTCTACAGTTTTCTTCCTGGTGTCCTTCGACAGCTGTTTGGTCTTGAGTTGGAGTCTGACTGTTTGAGGCTGTGGACAGGTGTCTTTTATATACAGAAAGTTGAAGGTAAATAATAGTACCTCTCTCGTCTTTCTAAGTAAGAGAACTTGCACCATCAGTGGCTAACTAAATAACATTTTTACCCCACTGTACACACACACACACACACACCACACACACACACACACACACACACACACACACAGAGGGGGCAAAAAAGTATTTAGTCAGCCACTGATAGTGCAAGTTCTCCTACTTAGAAAGATGAGAGAGGTCTGTAATTTAATCAATAGGTACACTTCAACTATGAGAGACCAAAAGAAAAATGAGGAAAAAAAATCCAAGAAATCACATTGTAGGATTTTTAAAGAATTTACTTCTAAATCATGGTGGATCTTCTGTCCTCCACTCATTACCTGTATTAATGGCACCCGTTTCACCCGTTATCTGTATAAAAGACACCTGTCCACAGCCTCAAACAGTCAGACTCCAAACTCAACCATTGACCAAGACCCCCCCAAAACAGCTGTTGAAGGACTCCACCGA
This sequence comes from Ancistrus triradiatus, assembly GCA_025084515.1. Lineage (NCBI taxonomy): Eukaryota > Metazoa > Chordata > Actinopteri > Siluriformes > Loricariidae > Ancistrus > Ancistrus triradiatus. The sequence goes on from JAJAGP010002191.1 coordinate 59,102, forward strand.
AGAAAAGAACAATTGTAGACCTGCACCAGGCTGGGAAGAGTGAATCTACAATAGGCAAGCAGGTTGGTGTGAATAAATCAACTGTGGGAGCAATGTAAGAAAATGGAAGACATACAAGACCATTCATAATATTCCCTCGATCTTGGGCCCCACGCAAGATCTCATCCCGTGGGGTAAATAAACATGATCATGAGGAATGGTGAGCAAAAATCCCAGAACTACACGGAGGGAACTGATGAATGACCTGCCAGAGAGCTGCGGAACCCAAAGTAACAAAGGCTACCACAGTAACAAACATACTCCAAACGGAGGGACCGATGAATGACCTGCAGAGAGCGGGGCCCAAAGTAACCAAAGGCTACCATCAGTAACCACACATACTCCAAAACCACAATAGAACTTTTTGGTTATAAAAACTCAACTCGTATTGTGTAGGAGGAAGAAGAATGCTGAGTGCACCATACCTAATGTGAAGCATGGGGGTGGAAACATCATGCTTTGGGGCTGATCTTTTCTGCAGAGGGGGACAGGAGACTGATCCGTGTTAAGGCAAGAGAAAAGAATGAACGGGGCTATGTATCGTGAGGATTTTAAGCCAAAACCTCCTTCCATCAGTGGAGAGCATTTGAAGATGGAACGTGGGCTAGGTCTTCCAGCATGACAATGATCCCAAACACACCGCCTCGGGCAACGAAGGGAGTGGCTCCGTTTTTAAAAGGTCCTGGAGTGGCCCTAGCCAGTACTCCACGACATCAGCACCATAGAAAATTGTGGAGGGAATTGAAAATCCGTGTTGCCCCACAAAAACATAATTGCTCTAGATGAGATCTGCATGGGGAATGGGCCAAAAATACCAGCTACAGTGTGTGCAAACCTGGTGAAGACTTACAGGAAACGTTTAACCTCTGTCACTGCCAACAAAGGTTATGTTACAAAATATTGAGTTGAACTTTGGTTTTTTCTCAAACTTTCTCTTCACACTTATCCCACAGATTCTCTATCGGGTTCAGGTCAGAGGAGAGTTGGCAGGCCAATTGAACACAGTAATACCATGGTCAGTAAACCATTTTACCAGGGGTTTTGGCACTGTGAGCAGGTCGGTGTCAGGTCGTGCTGAAAAAATGAAAACTCTTCATCTCCATAAAGCTCTTCAGCAGATGGAAGCATGAAGTGCCTCCAAAAATCTCCTGAAGCTAGATGCATTGACCCCTTGCCCTTGATTAAAACACAGTGGACCAACACCAGCAGCTGACATGGCACCCCCAGACCATCACTGACTGTGGGGTACTGACACTTGGACTTCAGACATTTTGTCATTTCCTTCTCCCAGTCTCCTCCAGACTCGGGCACCTTGATTTCCGAATGACATGCCAAAAATTTGCTTTCATCCGAAAAAAAAAAAGTAGGATTTGGACCACTGGAGCAAACAGTCCAGTGCTGCTTCTCTGTAGCCCAGGTCAGGCGCTTCTGCGCCGTTCTGGTTCAAAAAAAAAAGTGGCTTGACCTGGGGAATGCGGCACCTGTAGCCCATTTCCTGCACCACGCCTGTGCACGGTTGGCTCTGGAATCGGCCCTTCTCCACAATCTCCTCAGGGTCCGGTCACCTCTTCTCGTTGTGCCATCGTTTTCTGCCACACTTTTTCCTTCCCACAGACTTCCCACTGAGGTGATCTTGATACAGCACTCTGGGAACAGGCCTATTCGTTCAGAAATTTCTTGTTTCTGTGTCTTACCCCTTGCTTGAGGCTGTCAGTGATGGCCTTCTGGACAGCAGTCAGGTGGCAGGTCTTACCCATGATTGCGGGTTTTGAGTAATGAACCAGGCTGGGAGTTTTCAAAAGCCTCAGGAATCTTTTGCAGGGTGTTTAGAGTTAATTCGTTGATTCAGATGATTAGGTTAATAGTTCGTTTAGAGAGAACCTTTTCATGATATGCTAATTTTGTGAGATTTTGGGTTTCATGAGCTGTATGCCAAAATGATCAGTATTAAAACAATAATAAAAGACTTGAAATATTTCAGTTGGTGTGCAATGAATCTAAAATATATGAAAGTTTAATTTTTATCATTACATTACGGAAAAGAATTAACTTTATCACAATATGCAAATTTTTTGAGAAGGACCAGTATATATATATATATAAAATTGCATCTGAAAAATACCCAAATGTTGTGTCTTCATGTAACGTTTTAATACTGTATACTGAAACGGATTTGAAACACTCTGTGTGTTCTTATATAGGGCAGATTGTCTATATAACCCACTTACTGATTAAGCAATTCAATAATGGCCAAAAAAAAAACAGTGTGTTTATTTGTTTACACTCTGATTTTAATGACAATCAAACACAAGTATGTGCTGTTTAATGACCATCTGATCAACGTCTGATTCCTTTGCCGACCAAGGTCTTAAAATTATAATACATTATAAAAGGAAATAAAAATCTGTCATTTAACTCTGAATGTTGAGGCCCTAAATAGCTGGTCACCTCAACAGCCAATCAATAATGTCGGGTAATTGTGAATACCTGTAATTATTTCTGATGAGAAGATGACATTAATTATTATAACTATAATAATAAAAGCAGAGTCTGGTAAGACTTAAATGAATTTAATATGTTTGTAACTGTAAAAATGCTTGCAGCTCATAATTCACACATACCCCATATGGAAAGTAACATGATATCTGCTATTAGAAAAAAAACAGTATTAGCACTTTTGATTTGCTACTGCATGATGAACGTAAAAAGAAAACAAAAGCATAAAGTGCAAAAAATGCAGCCTAACCAGTGAACACACACAAAAATACATTTCATTAATCTGTATTCTCAATCAAATTATATATTATACTTACATAAGGCTAGTTTATATTTGTGAACCTGTTTAGAAATGGTTTAATATAGAATTTATTTCTGCTGTAATTACACTCATGTCATCATATAAAGCTGCAGGGTAAGGGATTTGACATCAGTTACAAAATAAAACTATTTCATAATGTAAGCTGGTAAAATGAAGTTACAGTACTTGAAGATCTAAGAAATGGAGAGACAAAATAAAGATGTTGCCAGTTTCCTACAAGTTATGTACAGAACCACTTCAACAGAGCATGCATCCCTAAAAAACTTCCTAGCAGGGACTTTTCAGTACATACATTTATATTTCTGGTATGACATATCAGGCAAATACCAATAAATTATATAAAAAGCTTTTTTTATCCATTTCATTGTGTATGAGCGGATACCAAAAACATGCATATTTGTGCGCATACATAATATGAAACACGTCACAAACTAAAGCTCATCTTATTGCACAAATGCTTTGTTCACTAAACAGCTACACGGTCTGTAGTTATACTACATAATGCCCTCTGGTAACTTCTGTCACGGATCATTTTATTTTGTACTTGCTGTTTTCTTATTTGTTAAACAGACGAAAGGGAGACAAACAAAAGAACGGAGTTGGCTGACAGTGTTATCTTCCAGGGCAATAGGGGACACTGTCACAAAAATGTTGTGTTAAAATGCGTGCTCTCATAAGGTATATTTCTTAATTTTCTCGGTCTGTGGAAAGCTGTGGTAGCTTTATTTGTGCTAAAATAAAGAGTAAACACATTCCTGCATTTCATGTACAGTGGTACCTTTAAAAAATCGAATTCATCCATCCCAGACCCCCAGAAAATCCACACTGTATAAGGTATTATATGCATTAATGGAGTTGTATTGTACAGGTGCTCCCTGCTATATGATGGGAATATGTTCCGACAAATCAATCATAAGTTAAATGTAACACAAACTGAGGAATTTAACGAGTGTTTGGTAGAGCGGTCTGTACTATATCAGAGCGGAGCATACAGTGGTGCTTGAAAGTTTGTGAACCCTTTAGAATTTTCTCTGTTTCTGCATAAATCTGACCTAAAACATCATCAGATTTTCACACAACTCCTAAAAGTCAATAAAGAGAACCCAGTTAAACAAATGAGACAAAAATATTATACTTGGTCATTTATTTATTGAGGAAAATGATCCAATATTACATATTAGTGAGTGGCAAAAGTATGTGAACCTCTAGAATTAACATTTAATTTGAAGGTGAAATTAGAGTCAGGTGTTTTCAATCAATGGGATGACAATCAGGTGTGAGTGGGCACCCTGTTTTATTTAAAGAACAGGGATCTATCAAAGTCTGCTCTTCACAACACACGTTTGTGGAAGTGTATCATGGCACAAACAAAGGAGATTTCTGAGGATCTCAGAAAAAGAGTTGTTGATGCCCATCAGACTGGAAAAGGTTACAAAACCATCTCTAAAGAGTTTGGACTCCACCAATCCACAGTCAGACAGATTGTGTGCAGATGGAGGAAATTCAAGACCATTGTTACCCTCCCCAGGAGTGGTCGACCAACAAAGATCAACTCCAAGAGCAAGGCGTGTATAGTTATTGAGGTCACCAAAGGACCCCAGGGTAACTTCTAAGCAACTGAAGGCCTCTTCATACTGGCAAATGTTAATGTTCATGAGTCCACCATCAGAAGAACACTGAACAACAATGGTGTGCATGGCAGGGTTGCAAGGAGAAAGCTACTGCTCTCCAAAAAGAACATTGCTGCTCGTCTGGAGTTTTCTAAAGATCAAGTGGACAAGCCAGAAGGCTATTGGAAAGAATGTTTTGTGGATGGATGAGATCAAAATAGAACTTACGGTTTAAAGAAAAGTTTTATGTTTGAGAAAGGAAAAAACACTGCATTCCAGCATAAGAACCTTATCCCATCTGTGAAACATGGTGGTGGTAGTATCATGGTTTGGGCCAGTTTTGCTGCATCTGGGCCAGGACGGCTTGCCATCATTGATGGAACAATGAATTCTGAATTATGTCACAGAATTCTAAAGGAAAATGTCAGGACATCTCTAAAGAATAAAGTTGATGTTTTGGAATAGCCAAGTCAAAGTCTTGACCTTAATCCAATGGAAATGCTGTGGAAGGACCTGAAGTGAGCATCTAATGTGAGGAAACCCACCAACATCCCAGAGCTGAAGCTGTTCTGTACGGAGGAATGGGCTAAAATTCCTCTAAGCCGGTTGTGCAGGACTGATCAACAGTTACAGGAAACGTTTAGCTGCAGTTATTGCTGCACAGGGGGGTCACACCAGATACTGAAAGCAAAGGTTCACATACTTTTGCCACTCACTAATATGTAATACTGGATCATTTTCCTCACTAAATAAATGACCAAGTATAATATTTTATCTCATTTCTTTAACTGGGTTCTCTTTATCTACTTTAAGGACTTTAAGAAAATCTGATGATGTTTTAGGTCATATTTATACAGAAATATATAAAAAACTAAAGGGTTCACAAACTTGAAAGCACCACTGTAAGTAATGATAAGGTAGTTCATGTTTAAAACACTTACATTAACTTAGTTGGCCAAAATCATTATCACGAAAATTATTTTATAATAAAGTGTTGAAAAAGTTAATGCAATTTAGTGAATAATGGATTAAAAGTGAAAAGTAAAAGCAAAACACTTACTCTATTGGTAAACTCAGGGCACTGGCATAGCTGCTGATGCTGCAGCCTGTGTTTCCTTTTGGTTTTCTTTCAGTTGGCTCTTATAACTAAGATTTTGGAGACCCATGGAGACATATTTGCCAGATTACAGTACTGTAGATGTAAAAATAAAAAAAAACATGATAAACACAGCAGAGATCTTCACTGAGCAAGGGCTATTGTGAACCTGAATTGCTGAATCACTGTGTACTGAATCGTGAATCTTGAATCATGAATCGAGTTTTGGCTGAAACGAGTCGCACAAGTCAACTCATAGAAGTGTAAGCAAGTGCACCAAGCACCGTGCAAACAATGAGAACCGAGACATTTTTGTAGTCAAAATGCGTCAAGAACTGAATTCGAAGAGTTCTGAGGTGATCAAGAACCGAGGTACCACTGTATAGAATAACTGTTGGGATAAGTTCTGGAGAATCCGGCAGGAGCCAGACTAACTTTTATAGGCAAAGTACTAGTAACTGAAAACACACACTGTTTTGGAATTCAGATTCTGAAAACAAAAAATCATTGCATATATTAATAATAATATGGTCGCGTACATTTAGTGGCAACTGCAAATACCCTAAATAACGCAAAAATGACCTGATTTTTGTACATACAGTTTTTCACAGTGCAGTATTGAATGAAGGGGTGAGAGCTAGAAATATCAAAAGTCAAAAATAAAGGACACGCTGATGTGCATGCACACACACTGCCTCGCTCTGGGAGTCTTTAGAGATGGGACACTGGTACTCTTTAGATGAGCTAATGTACTGTATGACTTTCTAAGGTGGGAGGTACCCAAACAGAAGAAACCTACACAGACATGGTGAGACCATGCAAACTCCACCCAGGGTGCATCCGATTCAAGAAACTAAGGGTAAGGAATCTTGACCTAGAGCTCAACCTGGGGCTTCATCAGACCTACTTTACTATAATGTTGCTGTACCCCAGAGAAATCACAAGGCTAAAAACTCCATTTTATCCTGGATTGCTAAGCAGAACTACAGGTCACGCCAGGCACTACATTTCCCATAATGGCCCAGCATCATTACAAAAGCCTGAGCGGCTATTGCTTTCAGTCAGAGCCTGTTTCCTTCATTTTTTTTCGTAGAGTAATGGATATCCCCTGGTCTCTGGAACTGTGAGGCGACAACTGTTTCACAAACAAAAATACAGCCAAAACAACTTCTTATCCAAATGTGGTTCAAAACATGGCTGAAGTTACCAGAATGGCACCAAATCTTGAAAAAGTGACCCAAGCTAACAGGTAGGGAGATTTACAAGTAATGTCCAGTAATTAAAGGCACCACAGGCTTGGTCCAGTCAGCCTCAGCTAGCAGAAATGAAACCAGCATGTTTGTAGAGAGATCTAAAAGACAGGAGAATTCAATCAGTCAGTGGGTTTAATTAAATACTTTCAGGTGTTACATGAGTTAAGGCCTATTCATACCGAGTACGGATACGATTCTTAACAAAGTGGGACCTGTCTTTTGCACATCGTCAACTAAACAAAGACACGAACGAAGATTAGTGCAGGAAGCTCTAGTTTGTGTTTTTTGTGTGCATGAACAAGAAAATTGTTCCATACAGTCGCTGTGAGGTTAATCACCATCATTCCCAAGGATTTCAGTTATATTCCGCCAGATATTTTCTTTAATATCCGTGTTTTTATAGTCAGCATGTTGCTTGTCATAGAAGCTCTCGTGCTCTGCTTCTAGCAGGATGAGCTGTTCTGCCTGACAACTGAGCTGAGTAGTCAGCCTGATTTTAACGCAGAAATTAGAACAGGCTCTGATTAAAACTTTTATGCGGCATTGCAGTCTGTTAGTTTCGCACTCGGAGTGAAGATTAATACACATGCAAAAATCGGACTCGGTGTGAAAAGGCCAGAGGAATATGTTTTTGCGCTGTGACTTACATTAGCTCTCCGGTGGAGGGATGCAAGAACTTCTACGTGATCTACACTTGTTCCCCTGCGATGCAAACAAAAGGGCTATTGTAAACAACAGTGGTACCAGATAATGATGAACCAGAATCGAAATTTTAGGATGACTCGCTGTACCTTCTCGCGCAGGCGATGGTGAACCGCCGGGTCTGATAGCCATGGGTGCTTCAGAGCTTCTGCTGCACCTATCCTCCAACTGAACACACATCACCAGTACAAATAAGCATGGTAGATAAATAAATACAATATATAGCAATAAGTAGATAAATGTATGTACGTGTGAATGGATAGATGGATGGATAGGATAAAATGATGCAGATATGGATGGGTGTATGGGTCAGTGGACAGATGTTTGGATAGATTTGTGTATTTACATTTACGTCATTTAGCAGACTTCCTTATCCAGAGCGACTTACAATAAATATTCTTACAATAAGCCTCGTTGGCCAGACGTGGCAGTGCGGAGCTGACTTGAAAAGTGTGCTTAGTCATCTTCAATAGAAGAAGCCAGCATTGCAGCATGCATGCCTACTGCCCCTAATGGTGACAGCCACGCCATGCAGTGCCTACATAACTTATGTATCCTACCTAATGTCTATTAAGAAAAATACAAATTATTCACCATACAGAGAACTTCTGAAAGTCGCTTTGGATAAATGCTATCCATGCAACTGTACATCTGATTAGATGGATGAATGAATTTCTAAATGGATGATTGTATTAATCAGTTCATGGCTTAACTGGTGCATGGATGACTGGACAGATGTATGGAGATGAATGGATAGATGGGTAAATGCATAAATGGATGGGAAAAGTGATATATATTAGGGCTCACAAAATGAATGCATTAACAGAGGTAATTTATTAACTCCCTTAGTTGCATTTTGCTGCTTTACCATGTAAGGCACCCATACCTATTTTGTCTGTCCCAAATGGCCCAATTTTCTCCACTCTACATACCATAGCACAATTAGCCTATAAGGAACATAGCTTCAAATGATTTGGGACTCATTTTTGCATGTTTGTCACACTTAAGTGTTTCGGAACATCAAACCAATTTAAATATTAGTCAAAGACAACACAAGTAAATACAAAATGCAGTTAAATGAAGGTGTTTTTTTAATGAGGGAGAAAAAAATCCAAACCTACAAAGCCCTGTGTGAAAAAGTTAATGCCACCTAAACCTAATAACTGGTTGGGCCACCCTTAGCAGCAACAACTGCAACCAAGCGTTTGTAATAACTTGCAATGAGTCTTTTACAGCATTGTGGAGGAATTTTGGCCACTCATCTTTGCAGAATTGTTGTAATTCAGCCACACTGGAGGGTTTACGAGCACGAACGACCTTTTTAAGCTCATGCCACAGCATCTCAATAGGATTCAGGTCAGGACTTTGACTAGGCCACTCCAAAGTCTTCTATTTTTTTTTTCTATAGCCATTCACAAGTGGACTTGCTGCTGTGTTTTGGATCATTGTCCTGCTGCAGAACCCAAGTTCGTTTCAGATTGAGGTCATGAACAGATGGCCGGACATTCTCCTTCAGGATTTTTTGGTAGACAGCAGAATTCATAGTTCCATTTATCACAGCAAGTCTTCCAGGTCCTGAAGCAGCAAAACAGCCCAGACCATCACACTACCACCACCATATTTTACTGTTGCTATAATGTTTTTTTGCTGTATTACGTTTACACCAGATGTAATGGGACACACACCTTCCAAAGAGTCCACAGAATGTTTTCTCAAAAGTCTTGGGGATCATCAAGATGTGTTCTGGAGAAATGGAGACGAGCTTTAATGTTCTTTTTGCTAAGCAGTGGCTTTAGTCTTGGAACTCTGCCATTTTTGCCCAGTGTCTTTCTTATGGTGGAGGCATACACCACACTGACCTTAACTGAGGCAGGTGAGGCCTGCAGTTCTTCGGATGTTGTTGTGGTGTCTTTTGTGATCTCTTGGATGAGTCATCACTGCGCTGTTGGGGTAATTTTGGTTGGCCGGCCACTCCTGGGAAAGTTCACCACTGATCCATGTCTTCGACATTTGTTGATAATGGCTCTCACTGTTTTTCGCTGGAGTCCCAAAGCTTTAGAAATGGCTTTATAACCCTTTCCAGACTGATAGATCTCAATTACTTTCTTTCTCAAGTGTTCCTGAATTTCTTTGGATCTCAGCATGATGTGTAGCTTTTAAGGATCTTTTGGTGTACTTAACTTTGTCAGGCAGGTCCTATTTAAGTGATGTCCTGATTGAGAACAGGAGTGGCAATAATCAGGCCTGGGTGTGGCTAGAGACAGTGAACTCAGGTGTGATAAACCATAGTTAAGTTATGTTTTAACAGGGGGTGGGGCAATCACTTTTTCTCACAGGGCCATGTAGGTTTGGATTTTTTTTCTCCCTTAATAACAAACACCTTTATTTAAAAACTGCATTTTGTGTTTACTTGTATTGTCTATGACTAATATTTAAATTGGTTTGATGTTCCGAGACACTTAAGTGTGACAAACATGCAAAAAATTAGGAAATCAGGAAGGGGGCAAACACTTCTTCACACCACTATATCAGTTTGCTTATTAGTCCAATGTAACTTTACAATTTAACAACATGCCGGGTACAAAAGGTAACAGCTTGCACATTCTGTGTCTAATAAAGTATCTAAGGAAAGGAATACCTTGCATGAAAAAGATATCATTCTGTGTTTTTAAATCACTACACAGTAATATATGCATACAGTGGTACCTCGGTTCTCGACCACCTTGGAACTCGTCGAATTCGGTTGTTGATGCATTTTGACAAGAAAAATTTGTCTCGGTTCTCGTCGTTTGCTCGGTACTTGGCGCACTTGGTTAAGTTTGTATGAGTCGAGCTGTGCGACTCATTTCAGCCGAAACTCGATTCACAATTCACAACTTACGATTCATGGTTCAGTACACAGTGATTCAGATGCACAATAGCTCTCGCTCATTGAAGATCTCTGCTATCGTTATTGTGTTTTTCTTTATTTTTACATCTACAGTACTGCATTCTTATTGCAAATAAGTCTCCCTATATCCTAAAAAGGTTAGCTTGTAAAAGCCAACCAAAAGAGAAACAGGACCTGAATCCTCCAGAACACAGGCTGCAGTTAGAATTAGCAGCTATGCTAATGCCCCAGAATTCACCAATAGAGTAAGTGTTTTGCTTTTACATTTCACTTTCAATCCATTACACACTAAATTATGCAACATTTTTCAACACTTTGTTACAAAATAAGCTTTGTGTTAATGATTTTGGCCAACTGTAGACCAAATTAATGTTTTAAACATTAATTTATGCATTACTTATCATAGACTCCTCTATATAAAGTATAGGCCGCTCTACCAAACGCTCGTTAAACTCATCAGTTCGTGATACATTTAATTTATGATGGATTTGTCAGAACATATACCCATCATAAATCAGCGAGCACCTGTACAAAACTCCATTAATGCGTATAATGCCTTCTACAGTGTGAATTTTCTGGGGGTCTGGAATGGATTTATTTAATTTACATTATTCCTTATGGGAAAATTTGCTCTGTACTTGTTTTCAGTTCTCAACAAGCCTTCTGGAACGAATTAACAACGAGAACTGTGGTACCACTGTATATGAATAGATGCATGATATATGCATAACACAAGAATAAATGCATTAAATGACTGGATGACTGGACAGACCTTTTATTGTAGACGAGCAGTCTGGAGATAAAGTCTTTGGCCTCATCTGAAATTCCCAGGAACTCACTCTCCTCAAAGTTCCACTGGCAGGCCAGAATGTTGTTCAATGTCTCATTGTCATCATCACCAAGGAAAGGAGACAAACCGCTCAGGCTGGTAAAGAGATCAACATGTGCAAATCTAAAGTCAGGGATACGTTTTGTGTCCAGGATGTTTTGTACATGATATCTTTCAATCTTCTCAAAGACTGTCGGTGGCCAGACCAGTGGAAGAGATATAGTATTTCATCTGGCAAAGGAACACCAATGAGGAGATATCAGAGTGTTGGATCACTTTTGGTTGACTTTGTGTTGCTGGTATGAAAGCATCATGTGTAGCATCAACTAAAATATCCAGCATCATTTATACAACGTACACCAACCTACAGTGACAGATGCCACTTATAAAATGGCATTCGAATTAGAGTATGAGTTGTGACAGTGCCCATATTATTAGTACAGTGTTTTCCTTACTGGTCCTTGTAAACCCCCAATATCTATTTGCTCTCTTCCAACACCCAAGACATCTAACCCAAAAAGGGACAACATTTCTGGTATTTTAAAACCAGGATTCCATGGGGACTGGGAATCTACAGTATGTGTAAGAGGATATTCTTACAGCATGTAGGAGATCACGCCGAGGCTCCACATGTCCGTGTTAAATGACACAAAGTCATAGTTGATCACCTCTGGAGCAAGAAACTCTGGGGTGCCAAAATTTACCCGTAACTTCTCCTGGGGTTTGTATCTATTAAATAGGTGGAAGGACAAATGGTTAAACACTAGGTCATTATTTGTCAAATACGTATCATTTATCAATTTGGCTACTATGGCAAAATAAGGGATAGTACTCTAATGAACATACTTGCGTGCCAGTCCAAAGTCGATGATTTTTATTTTGTTTGTCAATCTGCTAACACACAGGATGTTTTCAGGCTGAAGAAACATGAAGGAAAATGAAAAATGAACATGACTGCTACATACAGTGGGGCAAAAAAGTATTTAGTCAGCCACTGATTGTGCAAGTTCTCCTACTTAGAAAGATGAGAGAGGTCTGTAATTTTCATCATAGGTACACTTCAGCTATGGGAGACAAAATGAGTAAAATCCAGGAAATCACATTGTAGGATTTTTAAAGAATTTAATTGTAAATTATGGTGGAAAATAAGTATTTGGTCAATGAATTTGGTCTGTAAGTCTTCACCAGGTTGGCACACACTGTAGCTGGTATTTTGGCCCATTCCTCCATGCAGATCTCCTCTAGAGCAGTGATGTTTTGGGGCAACATGGACTTTCAAATTTTCTATGGGGCTGAGGTCTGGAGACTGGCTAGGTGAAGACTTACAGGAAACGTCTGACCTCTGTCATTGCCAACAAAGTTTATGTTACAAAGTATTGAGTTGAACCAAATTTATTGACCAAATACTTGTTTTCCACCATAATTTACAATTAAATTCTTTAAAAATCCTACAATGTGATTTCCTGGATATTTTTTTCTAATTTAGTCTCTCATAGTTGAAGTGTAGCTATGATGAAAATGACAGATCTCTCTCATTTTTCTAAGTAGGAGAACTTGCACAATCAGTGGCTGACTAAATACTTTTTTGCCTCACTGTATATAGCACCAAGGCATTTATTATTTATTAATGTTTTAAGTCTGCATTTTTATTTTTTCTGTTTGTGGAATTATGGCATTGTAAAAAAAGGAAAAGAGCCTCTCTTCGACCCTTTAACATCTTATTTATCAATCTTTTAATAGTGCATATTATATTTTAAAGTAGTTTAAGGGAATCAGGCACCAAAAAGTAGAAAAAAATTATTTAAATGTAACCTACTAATATAGGGTTTAACACACACTACAAGAATAACATTCACTACAAATAAAAACATAGTATAATTGGTATAGGATCATTACAACAGTGTTGAAAAAAATGGGGCTGGATTTCATAAGTCGTAGTATATCAAGAATAAGTAATAATATTTTGAGAATAAGGTCAAAACTGTGACCCTGTAGCCTAACTGTGAAAATTAAGGACAAGGAGGATTTAATAAAGTGTATTAAAATATAATAAATGATATACTTTATAATAAAGGAAATACTAAATGTCCTGGCACATCAAAATAAGATTGTTATGACTGTTGCGATTTTATCGAATGTGGATGTCATTGTCCCTTTTGTGGACTTTCTTCTTAAAATATTACATCTTTATTCTATAAATACTACAACTTAATTCTCGAAATATGAGTTTACAGTCGTATGAAAAAGTTTGGGCACCCCTGATCATTTTCATGATTTTAGTTTATAAATCATTGGTTGTTCAGATCAGCAACTTGAGTTAAATATATCATATAGCAGATGAACACAGTCATATTTGAGAAGTGAAATGAAGTTTATAGGATTTACAGAAAGTGTGCAGTAATTATTCAAACAAAATTAGGCAGATGTATAAATTTGGGCCACCCCAACAGAAAAATTACATCAATATTTAGTAGATCCTCCTTTTGTAGAAATAACAGCCTCTAAACGCTTCCTACAGCTTCCAGTCTGGATTCTGGTTGAAGGTGCTTGGACCATTCTTCTTTAGAAACATCTCCAGTTCAGTCAGGTTTGATGGTTTCTCCGAGCATGGACAGCCCACATTTTCAGTAAAATTCATGTCTGGGGGACTGAGAGTGGCCATTCCAGAACGTTGTACTGGTTCCTCTGCATGAATGCCTTAGTAGTATTTTTTAAGCAGGGTTTGGGGGTCGTTGGCCTCGGTGGGCAACTTTGTCACTGATTCTTGAACATTGTTTCTCAAGAATCTGGAGAGATATTAACTGGAATCCATGCGACCCTCAACTTTAATAAGATTCCTAGTACCTGCACTGGCCACACAGTCCCACTGCATGATGGAACCGCCACCAAATTTTACTGTGGGGTAGCAAGTGTTTGGCTTGGGATGCTGTGTTCTTTTTCCGCTCCTTGTTATGTCCAAATAACTCAATTTTAGTTTTCATCAGTACACAGCACTTTATTCCAAAATGAAGCTGGATGTCCAAAATGTGCTGTAGCACACCTCAAGTGACTCTGTTGTTTGTGGCGTGTCTGCAGAAAAGGCTTCTTCTGCATTACTCTCCCATACAGCCTCTCCTTGTGCAAAGTGGCGCTGTATAGTTGAACACTGACTAGTGACACCATCTGCAGCAAGATGAGGTTGTAGTCTTTGAAGGTGGTCTGTGGCTTGACTATGACTGTTTCTCACCATCCTTCGCCTCTGCCTATCTGAGATTTTTTTCTTGGTCTGCCACTTCGGGAGTTCCTAACTAGAACTGTGCCTGTGGTCTTCCATTGCCTCACTATGTTCCTCACAGTGGAAACTGACAGCTGAAATCTCTGAGAGAGCTTTTCCCTTTCCCTGAACCATGATGTTGAACAACCTTTGTTTTCAGGCCATTTGAGAGTTGTTTTGAGGCTCCCATATTGCCACTCTTCAGAGAAGATGCAAAGAGGAGAAAAACTTCCAATTGGCCACCTTAACCCTTTATCATAGTTGGACTCACTTGTGTATGTAGATCAAGGGTCAGTGAGCTTACAAAACATATTTTGTGTTCCAATAATTAGTGCTAAAGGTATTCAAATGACAAGGGTGCCCAAATTTATGCACCTGCATAATTTTGTTTTGAATAATTACTGCACACTTTCTGTAAAACCTATAAACTTCATTTCACTTCTCAAATATCACGGTGTTCATCTGCTATATGATATATTTACCTGAAATTGCTGAGCTGGACAACCAATGATTTATAAAGAACAATCATGAAAATTATCAGGGATGCCCAAACTGTTTCATACGACTGTATTGTTGAAATACTACAATTTTACAACTTTTTTCTCAAAATCCAACCAAAAAAATTTTTTCAGTGGCCCTAAAACACTGTCGTAGATCATAGTGTTACTTTACTACTAACATTTTGCAGTAATGACTAAAACTGTGAGTGTTTTTAGCCTATACAAACTAAAATATAGACTGAATAAAGACTAAAGCTACATCCATATAAACTGGCAAAAGGAACACAGCACTAAACATGGACGTGAGGTGCCTTATTCAATCATAAATATATCTTTTTCCAGGTTGAATTAAAAGCTATGAAGTTCAGAAACTAAAAAGCAGAATCAGATACTAGAGGAGTTTGGCTACGATGCCCCTGTAGAACGTAAAGTTAAAAGCTAATCTGTGTGTGGATGGCAGTTTTAATTGCTACTGTTAGCAAATGTTATGCATTTAGAGTTGTTTTGAGACGTGTTCCTAACTTATTGTACTTGATTTAATTAAAATGGCTTCTATATTCTCTAATATAACCATTAGCTTGAATAAAAATCCAAGCTAGCTTTGCGAATTAATGTTACCTACGTATCATTGAGCTTGATTCAGCTGTTCATTTTGTAGCATAACGTTACTGTCTGGATCCTTCTAAATAACACCAGCCATAACAGGTGTTATGAGCATTTATGTATTTAATTTAAATTGAGTATTAAATTAAGGCTGATAATATAAAAGTTAACAGAGAATATAACTCAAAATCTGATTTACAGTGCTGTGCAAAAGTCTTAGGCCACTGTTAGTTTAGATATACCATTGTTTTAGCAATGGTATAATGACCATATCTAATTATTTCTCGGTCTCAACCAGAAAATATAGGAAATTTGTATGGCTTATTTAAAAACTAAAAAGAAAATCAGAAAAACAGCTTCTATAGGGTACAATGGCAAGTATTTACACTTGAGCAATAGCAGCATCTGGCAGCGTCATCGGGATGCCAAGTTGACCCTTCTCCATCCCGAAGAAGCTTGATCAGGAATGGTCTTTATGGAAGGGTAGCAGCCAAGTCACCACTTTTTCAGAAGGGGAACAGGGTGAAAAGGCTAAGCTACGCTCAATATCGTACATATTGGAATGAAGATCAGTGGAAAAGAATATGGTGTCGAAAGTGACAAATCCAAGTTTTTGGGTTCAGTCGTAGACAGTATGTTAGATATGGTCATTATACCATTGCCAAAACAACAAATCTAAATGGTGGCCTAAGATTTTTGCACAGTACTGTACAAAATATAATTTGAATTATAAGGTAATTGTTGAATAATGTATGGGCTGCAGTGTGTTACCTTCAGATCCAAGTGGATGATGTACATTTTGTGCATGTGGCGTAAACCCTCGCAGATCTGCCTGATGAACATGACCGTGTCCAGCTCAGTCAGCTTATAGTTCTCATCGATGATCCTGTCGAACAGCTCGCCACCATTCACACTGCCATCCATCAACAAACAACATCAGATTTAAGGTTTGTTTTTAACCCTTGCAATCTGCTCATGAATTAATAATGACAGCTGAATAATGACGTAGAGTACAGTTGAAGTACCAGGGGATGATCCCTGCACAAAGTTCTCCTCCCGTAGACACTGCCAATCGTGTCTGCATGTGACACCAGTCGAGTCAGACACATAGTTGTCTATGTTTGAGGGAGGCCAGACTGGGGAACAACCCCTGGTGCTGCAACAGTGACATCTTTCAAGCCATGAGTGATAGACTGGCACCCCATCCAGGGTATGCATTCAGTTGGGCCCCATAAATTCCAGAATAGGCTCTGAAACCCACTGTTTTTTATATAGTTGCAAATATTTTTATACCCTCATAATTAATTTCATTGCATGGTGTGAAAAAGTGTTTGCCCCCTTGCTGATTTCCTTTTTTTTTTGCATGTTTGTCACACTGGTCCTGTGTGAAAATGTGATTGCCCCCTAAACCTAATAACTGGTTGGGCCACCCTTAGCAGCAACAACTGCAACCAAGCGTTTGTGATAACTTGCAATGAGTCTTGTACAGAATTGTTGTAATTCAGCCATATTGGAGGGTTTTCGAGCATGAACGGCCTTTTTAAGGTCAATGCCACAGCATCTCAATAGGATTCAGGTCAGGACTTTGACTAGGCCACTCCAAAGTCTTCTTCAGCCATTCACAGGTGGACTTGCTGGTGTGTGTTGGATCGTTGTCCTGCTACAGAACCCAAGTTCGTTTCAGCTTGAGGTCACGAACAGATGGCCGGACATTCTCCTTCAGGATTTTTTAGTAGACAGCAGAATTCATAGTTCCATTTATCACAGCACGTCTTCTGAAGCAGCAAAACAGCCCCAGACCATCACACTACCACCCCCATATCTTACTGTTGGTATAATGTTCTTTTTCTGAAGTGATTTTCATCTTGGAACTCTGCCATGCAGGCCATTTTTGCCCAGTCTCTTATGGTGGAGGCATGAACACTGACCTTAACTGAGGCAAGTGAGGCCTGCAGTTCTTTGGATGTTGTTGTGGGGTCTTGTGTGACCTCTTTGATGACTCTTGGGGTAATTTTGGTTGGCCGACCACTCCTGGGAAGGTTCACCACTGTTCGATGTCTTCTCCATTTGTGGATAATGGCCCTCACTGTGGTTCTCTGGAGTCCCAAAGCTTTAGAAATGGCTTTATAACCCTTTCCAGACTGATAGATCTCCATTAATTTCTTTCTCAATTATTCCTGAATTTCTTTGGATCTCCGCATGATGTGTAGCTTTTAAGGATCTTTTGGTGTACTTCACTTTGCCAGGCAGGTCCTGTTTAAGTGATGTCCTGATTGTGAACAGGTGTGGCAATAATCAGGCCTGGGTGTGGCTAGAGACAGTGAACTCAGGTGATAAACCATAGTTAAGTTATGATTTAACAAGGGGGGGGGGCAATCACTTTTTCACAGAGGGCCATGTAGGTTTGGATTTTTTTCTTCCTTAATAATAAACACATTCATTTAAAAACTGCATGTTGTGTTTACTCGTGTTGTCTTTGACTAATATTTAAATTGGTTTGATGTTCCGAAACACTTAAGTGTGACAAACATGCAAAAATGTAACCAGGAAGGGGGCAAACACTTTTTCACACCACTGTACCTATGAAAATCAATGACAACAAAGTGATTCACTTCATTCTTACTCCGAATGTTCATACAATCATGTTCATACAATCATATGAACCATTCCATATGGACACTGGTGGAATAAGTAATTACCCTCAATTGCTTGGACTGCACCTTGTAACTTTTTTCCTTTTAATAAATAGTCCTGATAAATTAACGTGGTTATTTCATGATGGACATGCTATTCCACTGCGTTACCAGCAGATGTCACCAAAACAATAGCTTTCAATTTGAGTGCGGTGGAATTTGATGCCGTGCCCTACGATGGATTGGCGCCCTGTCTAGGGCTTTGCCTGCCTACGCCGCTGCCTAGGATGCAGCTCGCCCTCGAACCTATCAAGATTAAGCGGATAACAAAGTGAATGAATGATGAATTTGATGCCCTACAAAACGATTACTGACAGTTACATTAAATCTGAGTTTTATTAAAGGGACAGTTGTCACCAGTTGTCACCACAGAGCCCAGTATTATTCCAATCATGTCAGTCTTCAATAAAGCCTTGAGTGTGGCCTTGCTCAGACTCTAGACTCGGCTGTAGTGCTTTATTCACACCATTCTCACTTATAAATATAGCCTTACTGTAATGGATAATAAATCAGACATACTATTCCAGGACAAGGATGATGTCGCTCCTGGATTCATAAGCGGCGTAGAGCTGGATCAGGTTGGCATGGTCCAACTGATTCATGACCAGGATCTCATTTTTCACCACCTCCTGCCAAAATAAAGCCACAGTGTCCAGGGCTGGTCAAAGCACTGGTCCAGTGTCGAGGCCACTCCAGCACATCATTGGTATTTTAATGTATTTAATAGCTCTTCTTTAATGTAAACCATTTAATAATTACTGTAAGCTTACATTGATCAAGTCTGAGAGGCACAAGTTTCCATGTTTGGAGGTATGTTACCTTTTCTTTAAGACTCCGTGCTTTGATGATCTTGGCTGCCAGAGTGAGTCCAGAGGAATTTTCAATACACTTGTGTACCTGACCAAACCGGCCTCTGCAAATTTGAAAAATAAATCCAAAACAATGACGCTACCAAAAAAAATCTGTCCTTTAGTATAGCCCAGTTGTGTTAGTGTTATGTAGTTTTTAAAATACTGGGATCGACTGGGATGTAATCCCAGTATCAAGGGTAGGTATCAGGTTCGTGTGTTGTGGATCTAACTTTCAGTATATTTTATATTTAAGGCACTGACGCAATTCGAAATTGTGTAACATCTCTGGAACACAAAGTATTTAAGGGTCCAGATGTTAGACAATTATATATTAACAGCCTTAAGCAAATTTCTTTAAAAAATTGGGCACCCCTAGTCGAATAACCTGCTTTTTTCCTTTTCTAAATTAAACGTTTCAGGAAACATACATAAAATAAATCTTAAACATTTTATCCCTGAGACCTTAAACACAGCTAAAGAATGACCTGAAATGCATTCATATTTGCACAAATATATGTATATCATATTTAGTTTGTTCTAATGAAACACGTCTTATATATACAGTCACCTCCACAAATATTGGCAGCCTGATAAAGATGAGTAATAGGAAATCCATCATTTGGGGAATTATCTTCAACTCACTATAAACAAATGACAAAAATCACCTGAAAATGCCCCAATCATCTGAAACTGTGAGAACCCTGCCTGAAAGAGGATCTAAGTTTATTTTTCCCATACAGGCAGTGAAGAAGATGATAAGAGAGGCAAACACATCCTCCAATGATCATTTTTGGAGAACTACAGAAAAGCAGCATCTTGAAATAGCAATAGCAGCATCTGGCAGCATCACTGCTATACCAAGTTGCTCCTTCTACAGTCCGAAGAGGTTTGATCAGAAATAGTCTTTTTGGATGGGTAGGAGTCAAGACACCACTTTTTCAAAAAGCTCACAAAGACTAGAATAATGATCAGTGGGAAAAAATGTATTGGATGGAGTGATTAATCCAAGTTTTTAAATTTTAGGTCCGAGAGTATGTTGGTCATACCATTGCTAAAACAGCAATTCTAATTGTGGCCTAAGACTTTTGCACTATACTCTATATGTATGTGTCTCAGTGTGTGTGTGAAATAAAAGTGACTAAAGTTTTTCATTACAAATCATATACAGTCATACTTTGTATCAGTGGGGGATTGGTCTTCCTCAAGGTCCGTATGCAGGGACGTATGTTTGTATAATTTTCACACATCTTCGCGTATACTTTGAATCATGTCTAGGTTACTTATAATATCCAATACAATGTTAATGTATTGTTTAGGGAATAATAACAAGAAAAAAGCCTGTCCATGTGAATCTAGGTCAAACTATGAGTATGGGAGTGAGACTGAGGATCTGTGAAATTGTGCTACAGTATATGCTTCGAGCATTTATGGGGGCACTTGAAGACAGGGAAACCCAAGCTTTCCTTAATATCTCAAAATGCTCTCTGTAATGATGTGAAATCAGCTTGAGGTCATTTGTTTCAGCTTGAGGTCACGAACAGATGGCCGGACATTCTCCTTCAGGATTTTTGGTAGACAGCAGAATTCATAGTTCCATTAATCATAGCAAGTCTTCCAGGTCCTGAAGCAGCAAAACAGCCCCAGACCATCACACTACCATCAGCATATTTTACTGTTGCTATGATGTTCATTTTGCTCAGCAGTGGTTTATTTCTTGGAACTCTGCCATGCTTTTTCTTATGCTTGAGGCATGAACACTGAACTTAACTGAGGCAAGTGTGGCCTGCAGTTCTTTGGATGTTGTTGTGGGGTCTTTTGTGACCTCTTGGATGAGATGTCGCTGCGCTCTTGGGATAATTTTGGAGGGATAGCCACTCCTGGGAAGGTTCACCACGGTTCCATGTCTTCGACATTTGTGGATAACATGGATCATCAGATTTTGCACAAACTTGTGGAGTCCATGCAAGCTCGAGTGTACACTGTCATTACAGCAAAGAGGGGAACTTAATAATACCAATGTACCTCAGTTGGCTGCTCTGATTACCAGTGCCACAAACCAGTGGCACAGGTTTTAAGCTGGATGCCGTTCCTGACACAACCCTTCCCATTTATCTAGTGTTTGGGACCGGCAATGAGAGACAAAAATGTGACTAATTTTTCAGGTTATGAATTTTCATTAGTGGTCACCTCTGACTGAAACGTACCCAAGAGTGTGCATTACCTCCATGAATTCTGACGAGAATATCCTGTGGATTACACTTCGATACACCTGCAAATTCAGCTACTTCCTTCCTTTTCGCCAAACATTAACAACAAACCCTTGCGACCCATTTTTCCAGACATAAAACGAGACATTCACTGCACTGTACCACCTCTTCTCAATCTATGAATGCCGTCACACACCCCGCAGGTACTTATACGCCATCTGCTGCAACCTGAAGTTACTACTGCCTTAAACATGGTATTTTGAAATTGAAATTTTTTGTCCGGAGAGTATATTAATGCCATAACTTATTCTTTTCTTACACACTACATGACTTCAGCACTAACTACAATTGAGTTTCTCATATTGGCAAAGGTTAGGAATTGTTATATTTGTGCACTTGCACTGTTTTTCCAAACCACCCTGTTAATAGTGTGTCAACGCATCTCTTTGAAGTGCTGGATTAACACTTAGTGATTAGCTTCCATCTGCATCTGGCAATAGGGTAC
The DNA here is from genome assembly GCA_025084515.1 of Ancistrus triradiatus. Taxonomy (NCBI): domain Eukaryota; kingdom Metazoa; phylum Chordata; class Actinopteri; order Siluriformes; family Loricariidae; genus Ancistrus; species Ancistrus triradiatus. The sequence goes on from JAJAGP010002191.1 coordinate 80,951, forward strand.
AGTTTCACATACCCAGAAGGTCCGAGGTTAAAAATAACTGCCCCTGACTCTGGAGCTATGAACTGTGGCGAGCAGAGCAGGGGGGATTTGGGGGAAGAGCGGATCTCAGCAGTGGAAGGTTATGCAAAACCATCCCTGTGAGGATTAATGGACTCTGCTGTGTGCTGTCCACACTCCTCACCTGTCTCCTCACACCATTTCATACATTCTGTTCCCTGCTTCGGTTGCCTGTGGTAAAGGTGTGACAGAAATGGAAAAACAGAGTCGGAGAACTCACCCTCCCAGGACCTCCTGATGGTTGATGGTGTAGAAGTTGCTGATCTGGTTGGGCTTGGCTGAAACCACACGGTGGCTGAAGGGAGCCGGTGGTGGCGGGGTGCAGTCTGCAGGAGTTTATGGAAAAGTACAAAAATGATATGGTGGTGCCACATTTAACAAAAATTTATTTTTACTACATTTGTTAACAATAGTCAGTCAGAGTTAGGAAAGCATGATGATAACCTCGATGTTATCAAAAACATTTAATATAGCACAGTGTTACAAATCTAGGAAAGGTGTTTCTTTCCTATAAATAATAATAATAATAATAATAATAATAATAATAATAATAATAATAATAATAATAATAATAATAATAAATAAAATTATTATTATTATTATTATTATTATTATTATTACCATCATGAATTCCAAACCTTGATATTGTATTAATGCTTACTAATGTAATATATAATAATAAATGCTTATATAAATATATTATTTTTAAGAATAATTCATTAATTCCTTCACTGTGATACAGTGATGCTTGAAAGTTTGTGAACTCTTTAGAAACCTTTATTTTTTTTTTAGGATTTCTGTGCAAACATGACCGATAATATCATCAGCTAGATAAAGAGAACATAAATTAAACAAATAAGACAAAAAATATTTCTTGGTCCTTTAATTATTGAGGAAAATGATAAAATATTGCAAAAAGTGCAAAAAGTATGTCAACCTTTGTTTTAAGTATCTATAGTGGCCCCCTTGAGCAGCAGTAACAGAACTGAATAGCTAAACATTTCCAGTGACTGTTGATCAGTGCTGCACATCGGCTTGAATTAATTATAGCTCATTCCTGCGAGATGTTGGTGGGTTTTCCTCAGACTAACCGCTCGTTTTAGATCCTTCCACAACAGGGCACCTTTTTATGAATGAAATACATGAGCCGAGTTCCCCAAAAGCATTGAAGCACAAAGATCACTATAAATCATCTAATCCAGAATCTTATTAAACACTCTGTACCAGGTAGGAAGTGCTTTTAGGAAACTGAACTCTTACACAAGTTGCTTTAACTGCCGCTATTCTGTTATCCATTTATTTCCCTGCACTCTAAAAAGGAGAATCTTCGTAGGCCTCACCGATGAAGAACTGCTCGCACTCGTCATCAGCTCTTCCAACTTCGGGCTTCTTCTTTTTGCTGAAATCTAAGTGGAGTTCGACCCCGTCTGCTTTGAAAATGCCACCCTGATCCTCTGGCGCCTTGGCTTGGATTTCAGCAGCCTCCTCCACATTTATGTTCTTGTCAGGTTCGACTTTAAGATCCTCCGCCGCACACTGCTCACTGCTAGTGGTCGTGACATGGAGTTCCACTAGCTCTGATTGGTAGCTAAAAGATTTACATGAGACAAACTTTAAAAAAATGTTGACAGGAACAAACTGATCATAGCAAAGGCAAGTTAGTTTGTCAATATGAGAGGATTCCACATTTTTAGACATATTTTCGGAATGTCAGATTAAGATTTAACTTGGGTAACATTTCTTGAGTGGCTATTTCTGATTAAATAGATTGATTTGTGTTGGTTTAATCATAGCGCAAAAGCCACATCTCCCATAAAAAAACATTCATTCAGAAAGTCTTTTCACTTGTTTCACATTTTGTTATGTTGAGGCCTTGTGGTAGTATAAAAAAAATGCATAATACATCTTCCCTCATTGATCTGCATTCCCCATAATGAGGACATGAAAACAGAACTTTAGAATTTTTTGCAAAGTTAATAAAAAGGAAAAACTTAGGTTTCACATGGATATACAGTAAGTTCAGACCCTTTGCTATTTTAGCTCTGGGTGACTCCCATTTCTCTCGATTATCTTTTGAGATATTTCTACACCTTGTTTGGAGTCCACCTGTGTGCCACACACCTGTCTATAGAAGGTCTGACAGCTAACAATGCATACCAGAGCAAAAACCAAGCCATGATGCACAGAAGCCTCTCCTCAGTAAAAGACACATGAAAGCCCACCTGGAGTTTGCTAAAAAGCACCCAAGAACTCCAGACAGGCTTTCATGTGTCTTTTACTGAGAAGAGGCTTCTGCCTGGCCACTCTGCCCAGATTGGTGGAGTGCTACAGTGATGGTTGATCTTCTGGAAGTTTCTCGCATCTGCACACAGGATCTTTGGAGCTCAACCAGAGTGACTACTGGGTTCTCGGTCTCCTCCCTTACCAAGGCCATTCTCCTCCAATAATTAGTTTGGTTGAGCGGCCAGCTCTAGGAAGAGTTTGGGTGTTCCAAACTTCTTCCATTTACGACTAATGGAGGCCAATATCCTCTTGGGAACTTTCAGTGCAGCTGAATTTGTTTGTAGCCTGCTCTAGATCTGTGTCTCCACACAATCCTGTCTCTGAGCTCTACAGGCCTTACAGGCCTATATCCTTCCAAATCATGCCAACCGAATCAACTGAATTTACCACAGGTGGCCTCAAGGTGCAGAAACACCTCAAAGATGATCAAGAGAAATGAGCTAAACTTCAAGTGTCATAGCAGAGGATCTGAATACTTATGTCCATTTTAGCTCTTCATCTTTAATAAATTTGCAAAAATTTCTAAAATTTCGTGTTGTGACACACTCTTGACACTGATAGCAACACTGCAGAAGAAACGCTCTCCCGATCTGACTCCCTTAGACTTTTATCTTTGGGGTCATCTGAAGGCAATTGTCTACGCTGTGAAGATACGAGATGCGCAGCTTCTAAAACAATGGATACTGGAAGCCTGTGCTAGCGTTTCTTCTGCGGTGTTGCTATCAGTGTATCAAGAGTGGGAGAAGAGAGTTGCATTGACAATCCAACACAATGGGCAGCACTTTGAACACATTTTATAAGTGGTCATAAACTTGTAAATAACTCATGAAAGAATAACGTTCCGTTACAACCAAGCACACCATTGTTTTTCTTGTGAAATTCTCAATAAGTTCAATGTGTTACATTGGAAATAATAAAGTTGGATACAAAATGGCCGACTTCGAAATGGTCAACACTCATCTTGAAAAGTCCCCCCCCCCCCCATATACTAATGTGCCACAAACAGGAAGTTGATATCACCAACCATTCCCATTTTATTTAGATGTATCCATATAAATGGCCCACCCTGTATATATAGCCCATGATATTTTTGAAGGTATACCTCTGTATTGTGACCATGTTTTGCGTCTCCACCTTGACTACCATGACACATTCTTCCACCTTGCTCTCCACGGATGCCTCTGTGATCTCCTCGACTTCCTCATTATGAATCTCCTGCCTTGCATTCAGAGATTCTTCAGCCATCTCAATCTCCTCCTCATCCTCCTTGTCGTTGTCCACCTCCTCTTTCTCTACTTCCACTTTTAGCTCCATGCAGATCTCCTGTTCCTCTTCTGAGACCTCCTCTTGCTCAACTACAGGAACTTCGGTTTGCTCCAGGATGAAATCCAGAAGGTTCTGGCTGAGGCGAGTCTCGGGCTCCATAGCCACTGATGTTACGGAGCGTTCAGCATTTTCTCTGTTCAGGTTCTGAACCTCCTCGAACAGCAAGGCCTGCTTCCTCAAAGCGGCAGCATCTGTGTCAACCAAAAAAATGTAAACGCTTTTACCAGTGTGAAAAATCACTTTATAATGACAACATTTTACCGCGAGTCATGCTGGGTTTAAAGGATAGTTAGATGGGGTGTAACGATGAATCGTGACATGAGGCACTGGGATGATGGGATGATGCAATTGCTGAGTTGGATTACACATTCTTGCTTATTACGCCATCTAATGCAACAGCATTTTCTGAACACCAAAGGGCGTTCACAGATGCGTATCCTGTTCTCATCACATTTTTTTGATTACAAGAAAAGTATTTTAAATTGTTATTCTTTAGTTGCTATAATAAAAAGAATGTTTTCACTCGGTTATTTAAGATATTTAATACTGTAAGTACATTTTAAACCACTGTTTCTAGTACATTTCAGTAAATTTAATTTATTTTAATTGCAGGAGACTAAAGTTTTTTTGTTTAAAAAACATACAGTGGTACCTCGATTCTCGACGACCTCAGAACTCATCAGATTGGGTTCTCGACCCATTTTGACTAGAAAAATGTGTCTCGGTATTCGATGCACTTGCTTAAGCTTGTATGTGTCAAGCCACATGACTCGTGTCACATGAAACTCGATTCATGAGTCACGAGTCACCATTCAGTACACAGCGACTCAGAGTCACAATAGCCCTAAAGGAAAGATCCTCAGAGGGCTATTTTTTACATCTACAAAACTGTATTCTTAGTGCAAATAAGTGTCCATGGATCCTAAAAAGGTTAGTTTGCAGGAATTGAATGCTCCAGAACACAGGCTGCAGTTAGCTTAGCAGCTATGCTGACGCCTGGAGTTCATCAATAGAGTAAGTGTTTTGCTTTTACTTTTCACTTTCAATCCACCACTCACTAAATTACATGGGATTTTGCTACATTTTATTGTAAAATAACCTTTGTGTTAATGATTTTGGCCAAATGTAAGTTAATGTAAGTGTTTTAAACTTTAACTTATCATAGTATCCTTTCCATATCTCTGCTATGATACAGTATAGATACAGAAACATATCTCCTTTGTAAATCAGGGGGCACCTGTACAATACAACTCCATTAATGCATAGAAATGCATTATACAGTGTGGATTTTCTGGGGGTCTGGAATTAATTCAATATACATTATTCCTTATGGGAAAGATTTGCTTGGTGCTTGTCGTTTTCAGTTTCAAGCCTTCTGGAACAAATTAACAACGAGAACCGAAGTATCACTGTATAAGAAAATGTGCAGTGGTTTGCATTGTTTACACTTCAGAAATAAGAAATGTCTTTTATCGAACGTAAAATCGAAAATTGTGCGAAAATTGAAGTGTGGACTCGAATCGAATCGTGAGCATAGTGTATCGTTACACCCCTAACAGCTACTTGTAGCTGGCAGAAGTGCCTGCCAGGGGGCACGACTCCATCACAGGGGTTGCTCATTCAGTGTCAGGGACTGTTCCTCCCATTCAGCCTCTCCTCCCTCTGACACGGCCTGTTATATGTCTGTGTGATGTCCGACTCATATAGGAGGCACTCCTGGAATTTGAACACAGGTCTCCATGTGGTGGGATAGCGAATTGCCGCTACACAACCCAAGAAGCCCACATGGGTTTCTTCCAGTTTAGTTAATATGGGCGGGATAATTATTTGAAATAACAGGCAGCATAGCTTTTACATAGTTAACAAATAATGTGATCTAACTGTTTATGGTCAGACAATTAGCTGTTATGTAATTATAATACGAGTTATTCAGATTTCCTACCTGTGGTGTCTGGGGGCTTCTTTTTCTTTTGAGCCTTCAGTCCCTTGAAGGTCAGGCGAGACTTTTCCTTTCCATCTTTGAGCTTGTGTTCTTTCAACTTTGGTGTTCAGTAGCAACACGGAGAGAGGGAAGATTTCATTGAAAACATTTGTGAAAGAACAAATTATGGAAAGCTTTTTTTTCCACACTATGCTCTCATTCTATGCTTATTTAACCAGCATAGAATGCTAAGTGCGTAGTGAGTATCATTGATATTTGCTAAAAAGGCACATTTAGCTATAACAAATGATAAAAAAAAAGAAGTTGCTGCAGTCCTGCTGAGATTTCAGCTGACTATTGCTGGTCTGTTATTACTTTTAACTGGATAGTGTAAACAGTTTAGGCTATGTGACTTAAAATATTGCAGCTCCGCAAGGTACTGAAAAACATGCTGGCGTTGGTGGCCACCAAACTTTGAACATGTTCCCTCTCTCTCGATACCAACGTTACCACTGCTGTGGATGATAGAGGGCATGGTTTATCCAAGGTCCTTGAGCATTTAACCCAGGTTGGTATCGCCCTCGACCTTGGTACTCAGCAAAGAAAGATCCATGTTTCTGCTTCCACTGTTGAAAGTTTGGAGCCTTAAACGATAAAGACGTGATATTTATTTCCACCCCCTACTTTGCCGCCTACTTTCCCAAACAAATTCACTGTACCCCCAGTCAAAGCAGGCTGCATCCATCCCTGACAGTCATGCTAACCTCCCAGTATAATCAGTACTCAGTTCCCAGCTAATCCAGTAAATCAACACTGCCCAGTTATAACCAGCACCAGACCAGCAATAGCTAACAGAAAAGGGCTTGTTTTACTTCAGCAAGGAAGGTACAGATACTTATTGAACACTTCATTAGCAGTGACAGAACAACTAATGTAAGAAACTTACAATTATCCTTTAGCTAACTGACACTAAATGAATTTAGCAGTTATTATCAACGTTAGCTTTGTAGTAGCCACTCAAGATGAAATGTATACACACTGTTGAAGACATTGACATGGATGAACGGAGAAAGGTGAAGGGTTTCTTTGAGGAAAGGAAATGCTTTGGTCCATGAAGCTTTAGCTTTGGAGGAGACTCCAGCTTGCTGGAGCATTCTGTCCCTTTAATCGGTTTAGTAGAGGTAGTTTTCTGTCGCAGACATGATACAGAGGGAATGTTAGCAAATGGATTGATGAATGTTAGCATGAATATGAGGTTAATTTGATTATAATGACACAAAGATGCAGGTTTACATGATATACAGCAAGGTCAGTGCACATTTTCAGATGTTAGCATGACTAAATATCACAAACTACAACAGGAAGGATGATGGATTTACGTTCAGTTTTAAATTTAATGTTAAAACATTCACTGTTCTACTGCAGATAAGTATAAAGTCAGGTGAGCTATTACTGAACATTGTAAATGTTAGCTCTCATTTCAGTTGCATATATATATAACCATGATAGAGATACTGTAGTTTATCCACCAAGTCTATCACCACAAAAGAAAGTAATTTATAAATGAATAAATGTATTAATTTATGTACAGTGGTGTGAAAAAGTGTTTGCCCCCTTCCCGAGTTCCTATTTTTTTGTATGTTTGGGAACATCAAACCAATTTAAATATTAGTCAAAGACAACACAAGTAAACACAAAATGCAGTTTTTAAATGAAGGTGTTTAATACTGACGGGAAAAAAATCCAAACCTACATGCCTTAGCAGCAACAACTCCAAGCGTTTGTGATAACTTGCAATGAGTCTTTTACAGCGTTGTGGAGGAATTTTGGCCACTCATCTGTGCAGAATTGTTGTAATCCAGCCGCATCGGAGGGTTTTCAAGCATGAGCAGCCTTTTTAAGGTCATGCCACAGCATCTCAATAGGATTCAGCTCAGGACTTTGACTAGGCCACTCCAAAGTCTTCATTTTTTGTTTTTCTTCAGCCATTCACAGGTGGACTTGCTGGTGTGTTCTGGATCATTGTCCTGCTGCAGAACCCAAGTTCGTTTCAGCTTGAGGTCACAAACAGATGGCCGGACATTCTCCTTCTGGATTTTTGGTAGACAGCAGAATTCATAGTTCCATTTATCACAGCAAGTCTTCCAGGTCCTGAAGCAGCAAAACAGCCCCAGACCATCACACTACCACCACCATATTTTACTGTTGCTATAATGTTCTTTTTCTGAAATGCTGTGTTACTTTTACACCAGATGTAATGGGACACGCACCTTCCAAAGAGCTCAACTTTTGTCTTGTCAGACCACAGGATGTTTTCCCAAAAGTCTTGGGGATCATCAAGATGTGTTCTGGAAAAATTGAGACGAGCTTTAATGTTCTTTTTGCTCAGCAGTGGTTTTCATCTTGGAACTCTGCCATGAAGGCCATTTTTGCCCAGTCTCTTTCTTATGGTGGAGGCATGAACACTGACCTTAACTGAGGCAAGTGAGTCCTGCAGTTCTTTGGATGTTGTTGTGGGGTCTTTTGTGACCTCTAGGATGAGTCGTCGCTGCTCTCTTGGGGTAATTTTGGTCGGCCAGCCACTCCTGGGAGGGTTCACCACTGTTCTATGTCTTCTCCATTTGTGGATAAAGGCTCTCACTGTGGTTCGCTGGAGTCCCAAAGCTTTAGAGATGGCTTCATAACCCTTTCCAGACTGATAGATCTCGATTACTTTTTTTCCTCAATTGTTCCTGAATTTCTTTGTATCTCAGCATGATGTGTAGCTTTTAAGGATCTTTTTGTGTACTTCACTTTGTCAGGCAGGTCCTATTTAAGTGATGTCCTGATTGAGAACAGGTGTGGCAATAATCAGGCCTGGGTGTGGCTAGAGACAGTGAACTCAGGTATGATAAACCATAGTTATGTTTTAACAAGGGGGGGGGGAGGGGGGTCACTTTCTCACAGGGCCATGTAGGTTTGGATATTTTTTTCTCCCTTAATAATAAACACCTTCATTTAAAAACTGCATTTTGTGTTTACTTGTATTGTCTTTGACTAATATTTAAATTGGTTCGATGTTCCAAAACACTTAAGTGTGACAAACATGCACAAAAATACAAAATCAGGAAGGGACAAACACTTTTTCACACCACTGTATACTATAAGATCCAACCTCTGAAGGGAACAGGTATTATATTAGGGTCCAAACATTGAAAAATAATTTGTATAGTGATAAGTCTGAGGTGGAACATCTGGAAACACACATCTGGAACATGTATGAAGGGCAAACCATCCTTAGGGTTTTGGAAACCACATGGACTTGACAACTGTGCCAGAAACCAAACACAACTTCAAAATGCAATTCAAACCTCACCTCACCACAACAGACAGGAGCTGAAATAGAGTGGCTTAGTGGTAGAGCACTGGATCTCAGTGCAGAAACACCCTGGTTCGTGTCCCACCTCTGGTGAGTTGAGGTCTATTGGTTACAGAGTTGTGTTTCACTTCTTGGCACCAAAATCTTTTACACCCATTTGCAACATTTGTGACACCAATATGCAAATCCAGCACTCTATCAATTCAAACAAAACAAACACAATCTGTTATTTTGTATTGGTTGTTTTAGGCTACAATACACATTAATACTAACTTTCCAAGGTTTTCCTCTCCCATGTTCACCTGCTTGATTAGATTGTATTTAAACAGATCATTTCAATTGCTGGGCTCATTATCAAATACTATAGTCTTATAGGCTATAATGTGAAAAGAATTGATGAGTGATTTAGAAGAAAGATCAAATTTACATCTGCAGCAGGACTCTAGCACTGAAATACCAGCCTGAACAAAAACATTTTGTTCACATTTTAGTTCACAGCTAGAATTGCCACCTTCAGCATGGACATCCACCCACCAGGCCCTAACACCCCCTAACACCGCCATCATTCACCTCACAACCCTACCACCATCCTGCCGCACTGCTAGCCACTATACATTTTTAGCCTAGGATTTTATCAGCATGATTAGATTACCAATTAATTGATAAGGCCAAGTTCTACCTTAAAATTATTAATTTACTTCTAGCTTATCAGTTAATAGTATGCATGAAAATTGTCATTATTCAGTCAGATATCTAATTAGAATATCTAGTAATATAAAACATTATTATTATTGTTATTGTTGTTATTATTATAATAATAATAACAATAATAATAACAACAACAACAACAACAACAACAATAATAATAATAATAATAATAAGTATTATTATTATTATTATTATTATTATTATTATTATTATTATTTACTCCTACAATCAAGTAGTTGATAACCATGTCTGCACTGACAAATAATAATAATAATAATAATAATAATAATAATGAAAATAATAATGATACTTATTATTATTGTTGTTGTTGTTTTGTTGTTGTTGTTGTTGTTATTATTATTATTATTATTATTATTATTATTATTATTATATAGACAAGATAACCATGTCTGAGCTGCTAAAGAATAATAATAATAATATTAATGATAATAATAATTATCATTGCTATTATTATTATTATTATTATTATTATTATTATTATTAAACAAACAGTAATACATTTTCTAAACATCTAACACCTAACACCTAAAACACCTAAAACATCTTTGGAATGTGATGAATCCAGAGTCCCTGAAGATAGCCCACATGGGCAGGAGGAGAACATCCAAACATTCACACATGGATTTCCATGTAGTTTCCATGTAAGACACACAAAGCCACCTTTTTCAAACAGTTGCCTATAAAAGGTCACAGGGTAGCTGACTGTAACTGGAGCATTAACCACCCTATTTAATTTGCGTAACCTCACAGCCCTAAGACTGTTGCTGTGACTGATTAGGACAGCAGGAAAGCCAACTGTAACACCCAAATAGCAAATTAAAATTCTTTGATGGTGATGACATCTTTGGGGCTCAATGTAGTAAAGTCCTTCAGACAGGGTGGATGCTTTTCTGCTGAGCCACTGAGAAGTTATGACAACCATTTTAATATAATCTGGAATGTAGTTGTGACTAATATTCTAAATGATGACTGATACTGAAGCAGCTCAGAGATGGAGCCTCTGTATGACAGCTATCCTGTTCTTTAACAGGGCTGTTGGGTTTAGTTTTTGGGGGGGTTTTGGATTATATTGATGTTGCAAGGTAATGACATCATAGTACGTGACTTTCTGTTGAAAGTGCAATAAGTTCAGTATATGTTTTGTTTAGTGTTGATAGGGTCAATAGATGGAGCTATAGTAAATTAAATATATAGGAAACAATATCTCATGAAAAAAAGCAACTGTATTTATTGGATTTTTTTTTTTTTTTGAAAAAAGATTGGATTCTCCAGACTCAGCTGGTGCACTAGTCTAGTTCACTAACCCAGTAAACTAACTAAGCCGGGACTAGTGCTCTGTGTTCTCCATGGACAGATCTAACCCTGACCAGGAAAAAAACACAAATCAAAAAGATTCTGGTTTATTGAATTGCTTAGCAATGTGGAATGGGTAAAAATCTAAAAAAATTAAGATTTAGTGGAAAACATGCATTACACACAACTAACATATTCAGGAAGTAGAGACACAGGACAGTTAGTGTGTATCGACCTGTAAATTAACGTACATTGTTTGACTTTTATTAAAATATTTTTACATAAAGCCAAATCAAAATAAGTAAAGTATACAAAAAATGGGCAACATAGCACAAGACCACCTTTTTGTGGTTTAAAAGACATATCAATGGTACTCTCTGGGTATAAAGTACATTAGCTATAGTCCTCTTCAAATATGAGAGGCAAGGAAGGTTTTTTATTTTTTTAATTAGTGTTCAATGTCCAAAAAGACATTGAAATGCTTGTGCTATCACAGACAGAACCACAACCAGTCTCAGAACCAAGACTCCATGGAAGGACATACCATGGAAGCCCATTTTGGAACCCCGTCCCCCCCCCTGTTTGGCTGCATAAATTTTGTTATTATTGTGGGCTAGATAATGTCCAGATTTAAGGATCAACATGTAACATTTTCTTTGGCTGAAATGAAGGGCAGCCGGCCATAACTTTACACAGCTTCTCAATTTTGCATGATCTGGTCTATATCACGATTGAGACGTCTCATCACTGTTTGACTGTGGTTGTGCTGTGGCAGCCAGATTCTGATGGGTCCATCATTGCCATTCCATAGCAGTGTGTGGACCAGCTGAAAGCTGTAATTGTGAGTTGGCACAGAGATATCATTCATTAGCTATCTGGGAGAGCAAGCCTCTGACGTCAGCACTGACGGTAGCACCCACTCCTGATTCATGCTCACCATTCTCATCTCGGTAAGGCAGCAGGGATTGATTACCAGACTCTTCTACAATTATGTCACCTGTATGATTCAAATGTATCCCAGTGAAGGTCAAAACTGGACTCGATAGTGAATATTCATTGGCTCTAGCCCTTAACTCCCTATATGTAGTTATTCAGAAGAAATCTAACACTGATTCACATAATGAACCATAATTATGTTCAAAATCTCTATAATTATGTATCTACATGTATATGTACCCATATTCACCCAAGGAGGATGGGTATCTTGAGTCTTGGTCCTCCCAAAGCTTCTTGTTTATAACGTTTAGGGAGTTTTTCCTTGCCAATGTCACCCTAGGCTTGCTTAATTTTGGAATGGCCCTAGATATTAAAGAAAACGTTGAGACAATGCTCCATTGTAAAAAGCTTGGATTATATTCAAATAATGACCTATAACAGGGCGTCACGCTTACTTTAAGGTCATTATTTAACCAAACTGAACACATGGTGTACATAGTGATAAGGCTGGCAGTGCTAAATCAAGAAACAGCTGGCTTAGTTGAAAGATACAGATCATAAACAAGGCTTTGATATGTTAAGGTTGTACTGCAAGGTCAGAGTCATGGTTGCATTGGCAATGTTTGTAAATAGCATCATCAAAGGGTTAAAAAAAATCTCAGATTGCTAAAGTGTATCGGGATTATCTAAAGTATATCAAAGTTTTCTATAATCATTCAGGCAAACCAGTGGCTTGAACCAGAGGACGGTACTTGAGGGCACAATCCCAAGACCTCTAGCAGGGCATGGCAACATGAGTCAACAAACTTTTTGAGGGTTTATACTGAGGGAGTCAATTCAGTACCTTTTCTTCATCTGGCGATGTGGTAAAAATATTCTATCATGATTATTAAAGACATTTTCACGATACGCGATATTTATCACAATACATGTGACTATTCAAATCTTCTCCCATAGTTAGTAAAGCACTTCGTTCAGTTAAACAGGACTACTTACACTCTTTCTATTGAGACATGCAGTTTTTCCATGTTCTTTAAGCTCTGACTATATCCTCGATATGCTCTGAAAAGCATATCGTCTATCATGACAACAAAATTCATCACAATACGATAAAATATCATCATATTGCCTATCTACAAGTTATCACTGCACCAACATTCTGCTCTGATAGCCACGAAGATGAACACAATGAGACAATGCAGTCATGCATCTGTCTTCCATTCGCTGAATCAAATCTGGGCTTCTTTCGTACAATACAGAATGATATATGACTTGTTGAGGAAGCCCTAAATTAATAAAATGACTTGACTTGACTTGACTTGTAGAAGGGTTGATACTAACTACAGAATCACACAAGTTTAACACTTGATAGCACTTGCTCAGAATTATTATTAAAGATCCCTTTAAGCTCAAATCATCTTTAATGTGGCCTTTTGAAATGTACAAAGAAAACATTCTATCTACAAACAGTGGTGCACTGATTTCACATTCTTAAACGTGGGCATGGTTACTGGCACATAAACCAATCCTGACTGATCACAGACCAAAGCTTCGACAATTGCAACCCCTTTGCTTCATGCAGACATCTACAGTAGAGCTACAGCTACAGCAGATCAGACTCACCTTGCCAAGCAGAGCCTCTCCAGAGGCCTGTTTCTTAGCACCATGTTTGCTTTCCTGGCTTTTCGGCCCAGAGGATAAAGCTGGTTTGCTCTTGCGACTTGCTGGCCCCTTGAACAATAGTTCTGTGATTTTGGAAGTCTTGACAGTTTCTCCGATGAAGCTGACGACTTTCTGGATGCTCCTCACCAGACCCTCCACGCCATCCAGCTTCTGGGTCTGCTGTTCTGAACGCTGGTTCACTGCCATCATGATGCTGTTCATTTCCTGGCACATCTCCTTCATCTCACCCGCGATGCCTCGGGCTGGTCCCTTAATTCGACTTGCTGGAAGCATCTCCTCCTTGTCCTCTTTCAAAATTTCCATGTCTCTTTCTATCCCGACGAGCTCCTCAGACATGCTATCCAGCCGACACAGGACTTTCTCCTGGATGCTAATGAGAGTGTCCATTTTGTTGCTCAGACTCTCAATTCTGACCTGGATCAGGTCAAATCCAGGATTGGGTTCCACAGAAGTCATGGTGTCAGCAAAAACCAATGACAAGCTAGTCTAAGCTAAATACTGCACCACTGGTAAAGTCCACAAAAGTAATGTAATCGCTCCTTTACAGCTCTGCTCTCACAACAGATGATAAATATTACGTAATTAACCCAACACTAATCAACAGAAAACAATACCTCATAAACTTGAAATGTCCCTTACAAAAGAAAGACAAAGATAATCACTACCAGAAAACAAGCCCCACAATGAAAAGTGCACCCTTATTCCTGTACACCTCCATTTGGCACTTCTGCAACTCTTCCAACTGGAGATAGCTTCAAGAATAGAATGGACCTGCCTCCCTAAATGTGGCCGCAGAAGAGGTGGGGGGTCCTGCGGAGAGGGCGGTGGATCAGGAAGAGCTGTGGGACATCTGAGATGCTTCAAATACTAACCTCAAGCAGATACCAGGTGTCAAAAGCTGGGGTGTGCAGCGCACACACCACACATGCTAGTAAATGGAAAGACTTTTTTCCAGTTCAGTGTTCGGTGGAACTCAAGTTACAAGTCAGAAAAAGGATCGGGCAGGATGGCATTACATGTTTTACGTAAAGAGGTTGTGGGTAAGCAAAAGAAAGGGCTTTTATTGAGAAGCCAGCAGGTGTGGGTTGTGTTTGCACTTATTCTAAATGGACCCAATGAACTGCTGATTTTCCACAGAAAAAAAATCAATAAGCCTTAGCAGAAAGCTTACTTTTAGCTCTTAATTAAAACGTCCAGATTCTTATATGTTACATAAGCAATTCAACCTACACGGTAGTTTTGCAATCACATCCAGCCTGGCAGTCGTATTTGTGTTGTCACCCAGCAGCACAATCCTCCTGACTCACTCTTTAAGGGCCTGCAGGTGGCATACCACATCAGAAGAAGGGTGTCAGAATCTGTGTCATGGCGACCCAAGCCTAGGAACTGTAACTTGAGTGGGGTGACAGCTATGATTAATTTGTGTTGCCCTCCTGACCACTCAGATCCCCCAAAGAAGCTTACTCATTCACAGTTAAGACAGTTATAGATCAATTTTTACTTAGGGGATGAAATATGAGTCCCATCATAAACCTGGCAAAACATAGCAGTCCAGTCCGACATGTGCATTTATAATGCTGTTAGCAAAAATGCACCATTTCTTTTATTAAAACATTGCGTAGAATCATGCTGAAGTACGGTTCATTCTGAAAAACCCTGCCAATAAGTTTGTGGGAGGTTCTTTCTGAGCTTAGATGTAGTTTTAACCAGTTTAATGTTTTTGGACCACTTACAGCTCACAGTGACGAAGCTGATGATCATCGGCACGGTCAGCAAACTGAGCCGGGCCTGCCAAGAATAGCTCGGATCTTGGTTCGTTCCAGGACACGTGCCCAGATTTGTACTCTAAGTTCCATGAGGTGAGGAGTGCCACCTCGTTTCCATTACCTTCCAACAGAAACACTCTTCAGATTCTTTCTGGAATCGCCTTTCTACTTTACCAAAGGAAGGACCTTATCTTGGTTCTCGTTTTAGTCCTAATTTGACCAAATAAGATTTTCTTGACCAGTCAACAAGGCTCTTTGTTCAGTACATACAGAGTTATCATTTTGTCTTTGGGTGTGAAGAGGTGACGCCAAAAGTGCTAAGATAAATGAGATTAAAATGAGGCCTAGCTGACAGAGAAGTGGGGGGGTGGGTAGGGGGTTTACACCTGTCCTTAGGTGCCAACAGATTACCGAGTGGAAACACTAAGCATGGAGGTCCTTCTGTGCTGCCTGGGGTGTGTTTTGAACCAAATACCATGGAGGCACTGATAAAAGGATAATGTTTATCCAAGGACTGGAAGAAACCATATAGTAACGCAAACAATAACAATCAAGAGGTTCAGTTTAAACATTACTAAGCAGCTGACATCACTAGTTGCAAAACAGTGGCCAAAAAAACAGAGGGTGGTTGGATTCCACCAGTGTCTTTCAGTCACTCTTCCACTAACTGAATGAGCAATTCATCTGTGCTTTGTGGGATCCTATATGAGCATTTGACAGGTGGCCATACCAAATGCGATCCACCAATGGGAGTGCCTTATGGCTGAGCGTCAATAGACGTGGACGAATATAGCATAAAACTAGATCATCAGTTGTTGGCCAGATTTATGTATGAAGACCGGATGCTCTGGTGTGAAGAAAGGGTAGAGCAAAGGCATTATTCATAGGGATTAAACACACGTAGTCCTTCTTGGCACCCGACAGACGAGGAGGGACTGACACTTATCTGGTGCCCCTGTCACCCAGACGAAATGGCTACACTGGCCCTACAAACACATGCAGTTAATGGAAGACTGGATAAATTTGAGAACAACTGTGTCAAAACCCTAGCGGAATTGTCAGGACAAGGCAAGTTAAAGAGGGTGCTCTGTCCTACATTGTCTTCATCCACTGTCTGTCAGAGGTTCCTTAATACCGCTCCTATCTTTACTTCCACCTAGCTCCTCAGGTCCTCACAAACGTTTACCGCTGCACCATAGAGAGCGTACTAACCAACTGTGTGACATTGTGGTATGGCAGGTCCACTGTGGAAAGGCCCTACAGAGTGTGATGAAGACATTCACCACCAATGTGTGTAAAGCACACAGCATCATCAGGGACTGCTCTCACCCCACTGAACTCCACAAAATAGTGACAAGAGTACACACACTGGACTTATTATCCTAACACTATTCATACTCTTCATCACATTCATGTCCACATTACTCTACATAACTATCTACAAAATATCTTTGCATCTTATGTATGTTTATGAATATGTCTATAAATCCACAGCTGTGTGTAACGGCGTGAGCCGGAGGGGAAGCAGGAGACGAACGCAGGTTCAAAAGTAAAGGGGAGATTTATTAATCAACAGAAAACAAACACAGCGAACTGAACAGGCGGGGAATGAAAACGGGTGGATAACAGAAACGAGGCCGGAGCCGAAAACGGGCATGAAACAAAACGTGACAAACCTGGGAATGTGAGGAATACGAATTTTTCCAGGCGGGCCGAAATTGAATTTTTTCCCCAATTTAGCGCGTGGATCCAACAAGCCCTCCCCCCCATTCAAAAGAGGCCGCCCCGGAGCCGAAAAAGGGCATGATTTAACCAAAACGTGACCAACCACCCACCCCCCCCTGGGAATGTGAGGAATACGGGACGGGACGGACCGTGGACGGGAACGGAACGGACGGAAGGACCTCTTTTTTTTCGCCTGAGTAGGCACAGCACCGCCCGACCCGGCCACCTTTCTCGGTGCTTTTGTCCAGAGGAACCGTTATTTTTTTCCTGGTTTTAGTGGAACGAGCTGGTGGCAATAAACATCAATAAATATCGTCCCAGTGCCACTCTGGTGATCCCCCCCCCCCTCGCAAGTGAGCCTGCCTTCCCCCGCGCGCTCCTAACCATTAGACGTCGCGGGGTGATGTTTTAGAATCATTGCAGGACAAAGGCTGCGTGTGACCCTGCTGTGCACGTGCGCTTACCGGGCCGGCCGGTTTTGAATTTTTTTGCCTGCGCCCGTCTTTTGGTGGCCAAGCGAGCGTGACAGAGCCCCCCCCTTAAAGGAGTCCTTGAGACGGAGCTCAGCGCTTTGATCCCAGAACAGAGCCCACCTCTTTTCTTTTTTTTCGGGTCGCAGTCCATGGAGGCACCGGATGAGGCGTTACGATGGAAGCCGCCAGAGAGCGGTCTGGAGACCCCGGCGGAGAAGCTTGTTACAGCACGACCTCCCGTCATGACCGACGGCACGCGACGACCCCGCTTGAAGCAGATGTCGGCGTTACGGACGGACCGGCGAAGTGCTTTCCTGACCGAGTCAAAGAGGCCCTTTTCAGGCGACCGCCTTGACGAGCACGGCAGGCTTGCGCCGATCCGACTATTCGGCGTGCATTTTCCCCGCTTGCAGCTAGTTCAATGACCGGCAGCGCCGTACCCCCCTTTCCCTCCCTTCCCTCTTCTTTCTTCGGACTTGCGATAGCTTGAGAGAAGACCCGAGGAGCTACCCTTTGGTTAGGACGTCGGCCTCTCCCCTTCCAAGATTTGCGAGCCACGCACAGACTGCGAGGCGAAGACCTTTCCCCCCTCCCCCCCCCCCCCTCTCCCCTCCCCCTTCTCTCCCCCCCTCCTTTGCGACTCGGCACCTCACCCGATTTGTTATGCTTATTCGAACCGAGGACGCCCCCGCCCCAGATCCCCCCCCCGGCCGGAGACTTGCCTTGAGCAGATTGTATTCGGATCCCGGCGAGCCATTCCTGGCCAGACAGCTTTTTGGATGTAGCAGACTTTTTCGCGCGCAGCATGCGAGGACGTATTTACGCCCCCTTCGAGATTGAAAGACTCCTCTCCCCCCCCCGGCGGAGACCCGCTGACTCGCCCGCCCCCCACCTCGATTTCTGACGAGCAGAGGACGGCAGACGGACGCCCCCGCCCGCTTTTCACCGCTTTCGACCCAGAACGCACCCTTCGGCCGGCGACGCGATCGGACGCACGCCCTTGAGCAGAAGATGGAGGCAGACGGCCGCAGACCCCACGCAAGCTTGACAGCAGAGGTTTTTCCGCGACGCACCATCCGGCGGCGACGCTTTGACGAGCAAGACCTCTTTCCTCCCGGACGGAGAGGCCGGCGAAGTCTTGCTGCGAGCAGAACCGGCGTCCCGCGAGGCGCGACCAGCTTGCAAAGCAGACGGAGGAGTACCCCCGGCCCTCCGCCCCCGCGACGCCTTGACAGCAGAGGACGGATCGAGGACCCCGGCGGAGAGTGAGAGCACACGATCTGCGCCCGCGACCTCTGCCTGCCTCCCCCCCCCGCGCGACCCATGCTTGACAGCAAGGCGGCGACGGACCGCGCACGATTATTGCCCCCCTTGCACACAGCAGACTGGCCCGGTACAGAGGCCCGGTCTCCGACGTAATGACAGCACCCCCCGACCTTGGGCGGCGAGTGCCCGGCGACGCTTGTTTACTAAGCACCGACCCCCCCGGAGGCCGAGGCGGACGCTTGACAGCAGATGGCCCGAGGGCGCGCGACGCTTGGAAACGTTCAGTCGCCGCCGCCGACCGGCGGGCTCGCTTTTGTTCCTTGGACAATTTTGCAGAGTGTTCACGAGGCGGCACGTCCGTTCCCTTGTTCACAGCAGAGGCGACCCGGCGGCCGTGCTTGACAGCCAGCACCGGCGTAGGCCCCCCCGGCGTGCTTGAGAGCAGATGACGAGTCCCGTCCCCCGACGGCCCTGTTTTACGCAGTTTGCCACGGACCGAGCCCCGAGACCGAGGACGCGCGTGCCTTGAGAGCAGACGCCGAGGACCGGCCGGGCCTTGAGAGAAGAGACGAGGCCCCGCGCCGTCTTGACCGCAAGCAGAGACGAGCTCCCTGCCGGCCACGTGCTGAGAGCAGCCAGAAGACCGCCGCGGCCGTGAGGAGAGCAGAGACGAGGCGGCAGTGCTGAGAGCAGAGACGAGGCGCGACGTGATTGAGATGCAGAGACCGAGGCGGCCCGTGCCTGAGAGCAGAGACGAGGCCGGCCGTGATTGAGAGACAGAGACGAGGCGGCGTGGGCTTTTTTCTTGAGAGAAGAGAAGATCCCCCGGCCGGCCTCGCTGCTTGGAGAGACAGAGACGAGGCGGACGCCGGCTTGAGAGCAGAGACGAGGCGGATCGCTGCCCCCTTGAGAGCACGATCTCGACTCGAGGGCGGCAGTGCCTTGGAGAGCAGATGACTCGCCGGCCCTTTGTCCCCTTCCTCGCGGCCCCAGCTGCTTTGAGAGACAGAGGTTCGACCGGCTGGCAGTGCGTGGACAGCAGACGCGACCTGGCCGGATGTTGCCTTGACGAGAATATACTGGCGAGGCTCGGCCCCCCGTGCTTGACAGCAGAGGCGAGGCGGCGTTGTCCCATTGTGCTACCCAGCACGACGGTCGCACCTCTGGCCCGGCGGTTGCATCGGCTAGCCAGAGACCGACGAGTGCCCCCTATTGCAGACGCTGGCGTCGGCCCCGCCCCAACGCACCCTCCGAGCCCACCCGCGCCCATGCCCAGGGCTCGGGGGGTCACACCTCCCCCTGCCACGGCACACGCAACGAGCTGGTTGCAGAGTCCAGAGTGCTGGTCAACTGTACCCGTAGCATGTCGATTTTATGTAGCATGAGTCTTGCCGGCACGACGAGCGGTCCCTGCCACGAGCACGCCACGCACAGCCTCCGGACGACACGAGCCCCCCCGGCTGCAGAGCAGAGTACGTTTTCGACGACGAGTGGCTGCAGATCGCGGTCGTCCGGACGGCCCCACAGAACCCGGCGGCGTTGCCAGCACGCAGAGTCGTGGACGAACAGTGGGCTTGCCCACGAGACACGACGGTTTCGTGGCTTCACCGACCCGCCAGCTGGATGCATGAGCAGCGCTCGTGGCAAGCACCGAGTGGCTGCCAGAGCTAGAGTCGGTGTGACGAACCCCCGAGTGGCACTGCCCCAGGCAGAGTCGTGGACGCACGAGTGGCCTGCGCAGACGCACAGAGTCGTTTGCGACCGACTCCCCCGCCACGTGGCCTGAGAAAGAGTTATTTGTATTCGTAGCCATGCTTACCACACAAGAGTGGCTGCACCAAGCACCGACGTACCCCCGCTGGCCACGACGAGTGTGCGATGCATTTGAGTTTTCACCCCCAGAGTACGCGCCGATCGATCGCCAGTCGGCTGCCCTCCAGATTTCCAGCAGAGTTTTTCACCGTCAGGAACGCCGACGTGGCTGCATTTGACACCGAGCGTGGACGACCGTAGTGGCTGCAGCCACCCATTGAGTCTGTGGTTGACGTTTTTCACTGAGTGGTTCCCTGGTGACAGCAAGCAGAGACGTGGACGACGACTATGTGTCGCTGTTCCAGAGAAGTGATGTCGGTACAACGATCGGGGGTAGGGGGGGGGGGGGCTTTTGACAAGGAGCTAGAGTCGTGGACTCTGGCACGATTGTGGAGTCAGGACGACAGACGTCGTGGACGATTCGAGCGCCGCTGCGAGCAGAGGAGCGGGACGACGCACCGTGGCCCTGCAGAGCGTCAGTCTCTCCCGCTGGCCGCACAGACGCAGTGCCCGCGCCTAGAGCAGATGTTGTTGGAAGACGACCCGTGGTGCAGAGCAGTTAGTCGTGGAGACCCGAGTGGATGCATGAGCAGAGTCGTTGGACCTGACCCGAGTGCGCTTTGGTGTCGAGCAGATGTCGTGGCATTTATTGACCCGAGTGGCTGCACGAGCAGAGTCGTGTTTCGAAGACGAGTGGCTGCAGAGAAGAGTCGTGGCGTACGACGGCTGCACCCCGAAGCCAGGAGTAGTGGACGCACGTTCTGTGGCCCCTGTCATTGAGCAGCGTTCGTGGCACTGACTTGGCCGTGGCCTGCAGAGAAGACCCGTCGTGGCACGACGACGTGGCCTGCCAGTTTTTTTTTCAGCCAGACGTCTGTTCAGGGCAAGACGAGCCTGGCTGAGGCAGAGTCTCCCGGACGCCCACCGAGTGGCCCCCTGCACGATGCAACGTACGCTTCTTTCGTGTGACGCCACCCTTCTTGCTGACTGCTTTGACGAGTCAAGAGTCGTGGGCCGATTCCCCCGTGATGACTTCGAGAGCCACGGAGTCCTGCTGGACGCACGTGATGGCTTGTTAGATGCATGAGTAGTGGACGACGTGATTGATTGAGGAGCCAGAGTCGCTGTTTGTACCGACGTGACTGGTTGTAGCAGCAGATTTTGTAGGACGACGTGCCATTCGCTTAGAGTCCAGTAGCAGCCTTGGATCATCTGACGTGATTTGCTTCGACAAGCAGACGTCGTGCGCACTTTGAAAGTGAGCACCATGCTTGGACCACCGCAGAGTCTTCGTGGACCCGACGTGATGCTTTGACCCCCCCCACCGCCAGAGTCGCCTGGACCGACGCTGATGCTGGACAGCAGGTCGTCGGCACCGTACGTGATGCTTGAGGTAGCAGTCGTGACGACGTTGCCATGCTTTCTTCTTAGCCTGACGCCAGACCCGCTCGGTACGACGTCTGATGTTGAGAGCAGATTGTCCTGGGACGACGTGTGCTTGACGAGCAGAGGGCTGTCACGATATGCACGTGATGCCAGCTGAGCACGCAGGCGCACCGACGACGTATTGTCCTGCCACGCCATGAGCCGCAGGACGCGTGATGCCTTGTGACATGTCCCCAGATGTCCGTGGCACGACGCCCCCACTCGATGCCTGATTATACGCTCGAGTCGTGGTATGATACCGTGACACGCATTGACATCTGCCAGGTATCCCGCCGGACGAGTGCATGCCTTGGGCACATTGCACCCGGCAGTCAGGTTCACGAACCCCCCCACTTGCGCGTACTGCTATGGAGCGAGGACATTCTCCCGAACGCGTTTTCGTTGGCCGACGGTTGGCATGGCCCGTCGCTGCACGGTCTCCCACCCGCATTACGCCGCGGCTCTCTCCGTGTGCAGTGCAGCTCTCCCCCCCCCCCCGGCCCCATATTCGGACACTTCATTTAAGGCTTTTTTCGGACTGTGGATTGGATTAGCTTCTAGAAGGCGCTTTCTTGTGTGTGCCCTCGGGGGCCATAGCACCACACGTGATTTTTACCCTGAACCGATATGTCCTGGGGAAGCCAACACGGCACACGCTGACGCTCTCTTGGCGGCAGCCACCGGACAACTGCCCAGATGTCCTGGGGCCGCCAGCCTACCCCGGGCCACTATTACCCAATCACGGCGAAGAGGGAGTGGAAGTGTTGATGTGATCGTCAAGCTGTCCCAAACGAACGCAGTGCGGGTGTCGACGGGGCGAAGCCGACTGCCCCCGCCCCTTTTGGCTCCATGATCGAGAACCTTTTGGGGTTTTTGATCCCCCCCGAGCGTGCTTTGGAATAAGCGAATACTTAGGACACCCCTGAGGATTCGCAAATACAAAACTTACACGGATGCGACTAAAAATGACCCAAATTGGTGCCCCCCCCGACACGTTCTGTTGGATATCGCCCTGGTTAGGGCCCCCCCCAGCGCCTCCCGTGATGGGGGTAATGCTGTGTCCTTGTCGCACCCTCAACGAAACTCCTTACCCTATGCCAGGGTCACGACCCTTTCTTTCTTGCGCCACTCCCCGCCGCGCGAAATTCCCCTGTTTCTTGCAGGGCGGAAACCCACAGTGCGTTGCCGGGGATCCCAGGAGGAGCAATAAAGCAAACACTCCCAGCTCCTCCCCGGAACCGATTTATTTACGTGTTTGGCCCTTCCGGTTAGCCCACCGGCCCCCACTATGTGGGTGCCCCAAACCAGTGGATAATCCTCCCAGGTGGCAGATACCCCCACGAAATCTCCAACAAACGGAACACTCTTAAACTACTTGTTCTTTTTGTAGTCAATTTCCCCCCAGGGGACAACATTTCGGTCAATTTTAAAAACGACCTGCACTGACATCACACAATCGCGCAGCATGACCCCGAAGGATTGTTTCGCCGTAGAAACGGTCGAGGGAAAAAACAAAACATTAGGTTGAACTTCCTGCCGTTCTCCATGTAGTGCGTGTATTACATGGTAACGGCGTGAGCCGGAGTTTTTGGAAGCACCCCCCGCCCGGAGAACGAACGCAGGTTCAAAAGTAAAGGGGATTGATTTATTTTTATAACTTCAATACAGAATTTTTTGTCCAACAAACACAGCGAAAACTGAAACAGGCGGGGAATGAACAAAGGGGGATAAAACCGAATCACGCGCCCGTTCCTTGTTTGCTTATGTACACGACCACAACGGCCCGCATCCGCAATCTCACATAACGTGACCAAACCCCCCTCCGCCGTGTTAATTTGTCCGAGGACCCATACCCCCGCCGATTCTGACCGGACGGTAACGGACGGCACGGACGGACCCCCGGACCTTTGGTTTTACCCCGTGCGTAGGACCACCCCCCCTTATCCGACACGATGCACGAGGGGGACCGGTGTGTAGAGGCACCCGACTCCCCCCGGCTTTTCTACTGCCCGCGGTATATCCCCCCCGTTCCCCGTGCCCTGGCATAACATCAACTTTTAATCACTGCTAGTTTGACGTTGTCGAAGTGAGTGCGCGCGCTTACCCAATAGAGTGCGCCGGTGCTGATGTAAGAAATTGAGGAAATTGGCTGCGTGTGATTGTGACGGGCCCGACAGGTGACCCGCTGCGCGTGGTGGCCAGCGAGGTTGATCCTGTGTTTACCCCTCTCCTCCCACTCTACCTGTCCATTCTCTGTTTTCCATTAACCTACCTTTTCCCCCCCCCTTCTCCTCTTCTCTTTCTATTACTATTCCGGACTCCTCGTAACTATTCTGTTAGTCTTCGGGTCAGCTTCTTACGTCCATGCACTCCTTTCCCACCCGCCACTTTTATTTGTTTTTGCCTTAGTCTTCTGTCATTAGTAGTCTAGTTGGCGTTGTTCCTGTCATTCCCTTATCTTTGTCTTTGACAGGAATCTTACACCACCATCGCCTACATTGCACCCTCCCTAGTTGCTTATCCCCTTAACACCACATTACACTTGTTTGTGCCTTGAAAATGTTGTTGTGAACCCCCCCCCTTTTGTAATTTTCGTCACTATATGTACCTGCCCAACTATAATCACCTGATCCTATTAAACATCAACAGATTTTTTCACATCATCCTAACCAAGTAAGTAAAAAGAAACAAGTTAAACAAATGAAATGAAAATATTATACTTGGTCATTTATTTATTGAACGAAAAAATTTTATTCATACTAACATATTCGTGAGTGGCAAAAGTATGTGAACCTCTAGGATTAGCAGGTTAATTTGAAGGTGACCAATCTTTTAGAGTCACGGTGTTCCTACAACCTCAACCGGGACCTGAAAATAAGGTGGTGAGTGGGCCACCCTCGTTTTATTTTAAAGAAATCAGGGATCTTATAAAAGTCTGCTCTTCACAGAAAGTTGTCGAAGTGTATCTGGCACGAAACAAAGGAGATTTCTAATGACCTCCAGAAAAAGAGCTGTGATGCTAATTCAGCTGGCAAAAGGTTACATTTTAAACTTATCCTCTATAAGCGTTGGGCACACCACTCAATCCACAGTCAGACAGATTGTGTACAATATGGAGGAAATTCAGGACATTGTTACCCTCCCCAGGAGGGCCTCCCTCGACCAACAAAGGTCACAAAGGCACCCCAGGGTAACTTTCTACAGCAACTGAAGGCCTCTCTCAACCATTGGCTAATGTTTAAGGTAATGAGGTCCACATCAGAAGAACACTGAACAACAATGGTTGTGGATGGCAGGATTGCAAGAGAAAGCCACTGCTCCCAAAAAGAAATTGTGCTCGTCTGCAGTTTGCTAAAGATCCACGTGGACAAACCAGAAGGCTATTGGAGAAGTTTTGTGGATGAATGAGACCAAAATAGACCTTAGTTTCAAAGAAAAGGGTTAGTTTTGGAGAAAGGAAAAAAAACTGCATTCAGCATAAGAACCTTATCCCATCTGTGAAAACAATGGTAGTGGTAGTATCAGGTTTGGGTCTGTTTGCTGCATCTGGGGCCAGGACGACTTTGCCATAGTGATGGAACAATGAATTAGGAATCATATTAGAGGGAATTCTAAAGGAAATGTCTCAGGGGACATTCTGTCACGGAACTGATCTTCAAGAGTAGGTGGATCATGCAGCAAGACAACGACCCTAAGCACACAAGTCGTTCTACCAAAGAATGGTTAAAGAAGAATAAAGTTAATGTTTTGGAATGGCCAAATCAAAGTCCTGACCTTAATCCAATGGAAATGTTGTGGAAGGACCTGAATCGAGCAGCTAATGTGAGGAATCCCACCAACATTCCAGAGTGGAAGGAATGGGCTAAAATTGTTGCTGTTGCTACTGCTGTTTTTACTACTGAGAGCACTACTATCCCTTTTCTGCTGTAAACTGAATTTTCCCATTTTTGTGAAAAAGACAGCAAACTACATGCCTATGATTAGCAATGGAAAAAACATGCTTTTCAAATGCCAGGAAATGAAACAGAACCAGGGTGCTCAGCATAGCAGTGCAAACCCATGCCATTTCAAGACAATAAACCCATGTCAAGGCCCTGGATCAGGCTTACTATAATATAAACAATCACATTGTGTTCATGCGGTTGGCAGTTTACAGTGAAACTGGAGAAAGGGAAGCTTGCATGAGCATAGTTTCATACTCCATGCTGGTTATGTCTTGGTATGTCAATTCCGGGTGCCAAGACCTGGTACAGTACTACAGCACCAGACTGTGAGAGTTGAAATATCCCAGACAGGGAACACATTCATAGGTCTGATTAATTAATATAAGGGTAACATGAGCCATGTTACCATTCCAGGCATCTATAAACACAAAGTGTGACCAGTCTTGGGTAGTGTAAGAAGATCATGTAGGGAGGGCTGCTTTGGTATCGGGTCCTCAGGTTTGGCCTGGTGCTGACATTCAGAGGACAGATTGTTTTTTGGCACTGCCAGAGAGTTATATTTGGTAAACGGATACGCACACATGAGCTAGCACTGCCAGAAAAAGCATACTAGAGCTTTGAGCCGTGTGGTGATAAACAATTCAGTGGAACATTTTTGTGCAGGTATCAGAGTGAAAGGTGGGACATACAGTATTTTCCATATTGTATTGTCAATATGCTGTGCAGAATATAACCAAAAGTTTGCAGACATACAAAACTGATGCCCAGATCATGGGAATTATTATGGAGTTTGTCTCCATTTTCTGCTGTAACATAGCATTTACAGCATTTAACAGACACCCTTATCCAGAGTGACGTACAACTGGTACAACCTTACAATGCAAGCAGTTGTGAGTTAAGGGCCTTGCTCAGGGACCCAACAGTGGCAGGTTGGCAGAGGTGGGATTTGAACCCTGAACGTTTGGGCTCAGAGTTCCCTACCTTAACCGCTAGGCCACCACAGTCCCTGTGTGAACCTTCAAAGAGTGCAGAACTCTGCACTCTTCTGATAAGGCTTTTCACTGAATTTGGCATCGGGCACTGATGAAGGACAGTAAGCCCTTGCTCACAGCTGGCATTGCAATTAAAATCAGAAGTCTAATAAAGTACTGAACCACTGAGGAGTTCAGTACAACCCAGTCTCCTGCCACTGTTTGTCTATTGAGATTCCATGCATGTCTACTACATATTAGGAACCTGTTAGCAGTGAGTGTGGCTAGAATAACAGAGGCCACTAAATGCGATAATCTGCATAGTTTTATCCAAATAGTGTATCTACAGAACAACAAGAGGGAGAGACCCAGTACTCTATATAAAGGCTTGAACGGTCACCATCGTGCCAACCTGCTCTAATTTAAATTTAAGTAACAGAACATCTAAGGGAGTGTGTCATCTTGAATAGCATCATGACTGTGATTTGGTGGCAGGCATGAGTCGAAGGCAGGTGCCCTAGATAATCGCAGCCGTGATGTTATTCTCGATAAATTCAATCTTAAGTGTTCTATTGCTTTTTTTCAACAGTTTAAATAAAGAAACAAAGTAAATCAAAGTAGCCCTGAATTTCATACTGAATACGCTTTAATACTGACAAAATCCGCCAAATATGTAGGTCCACCACAAATGAGTTGTTGCTATGCAACGGTAACAATTCTCTACTATGCTCTAAAGCAATATGCTCCAAAAGGCATATGGTTTATACACTCCAAAAATTAGTCACCTTGCATGTTTAAGGCATCCAAGCCACCCAAGGAGATTGGGTCCCTTTTTGAGTCTTGTCACTCATCACAGTGAGAACTGTTCTCAACCAATCAGATTATAAGGTCACAACTAACTGTTGTATAATAACCCATAAACTGACATCTAATATTATCAGGTCAATCTTCAGACATGTCTATAAAACCTTTTTGGCAAACACGAAGATAAAACTTTGCATTTTATGCTGTGGTGGCATAATCATCACAAATATGTCAAGGTATGTCAAGGGTCAGACAGTGTCTGATGGCCATAAAGAGGCTTCTCAGTTGTCAGGGTTTCTCTCAGCTGCATACACAAGCACTGCCAGTGACGTAAAGTGACGTTTGATCCGTGGCATGGTGTGATACTGAGGTAGTGTAATGTGTTCAGTTGGCACCACCTAAATATGCTTGCTCGGCTTGCCAATTCACAGTAAGGACACTCTGTCCTGGGACACTAGAGTCTAAGAACACTGGGTAAAATCTTTAGTGTGCATTTAATACCTACGGTGTGCATTTATGTCTAGCTACAGTGGGGCAAAAAATTATTTAGTCAGTCACTGATTGTGCAAGTTCTCCTACTTATAAAGATGAGAGAGGTCTGTAATTTTCATCATAGGTACACTTCAGCTATGAGAGACAAAATGGAAAAAAAATCCAGGAAATCACATTGTAGGATTTTTAAAGAGTTTAATTGTAAATCATGGTGGAAAATAAGTATTTGGTCACCCACAAAAAAGCAAGATTTCTGGCTTTCACAAACCTGTAACTTCTTCTTTAAGAAGCTCTTCTGTCCTCCACTCTTTACCTGTATTAATGGCACCTCGTTATCTGTATAAAAGACACCTGTCCACAGCCACAAACAGTCAGACTCCAAACTCAAGACCAAAGAGGTGTCGAAGGAAACCAGGAAGAAAATTGTAGACCTGCACCAGCCCGGGAAGAGTGAATCTACAATAGGCAAGCAGGTTGGTGTGAATAACTCAACTGTGGGAACAATTGTAAGACATACAAGACCATTGACAATCTCCCTCGATCTGGGGCTCCACGCAAGATCTCATCCCGTGGGGTCAAAATGATCTTGAGAACGGTGAGCAAAAATCTCAGAACTACACGGAGGGACCTGATGAATGACCTGCAATGAGCTGGGACCAAATTAAAAAGGACAGTAACTCACTACTAACGTCGAGAGGGACTCAGATCCTGCAGTGCCAGGCGTGCCCCCCTGCTTAAGCCAGTACATGTCCAGGCCCATCTGAAGTTTGCCAGAGAGCATATGGATGATCCAGAAGAGGACTGGGAGAATATCATGTGGTCAGATGGAACCAAAACAGAACTTTTGGGTAAAAACTCAACTCGCCATGTTTGGAGGAAGAAGAATTCTGAGTTGCGCCATATCTACTGTGAAGCATGGGGGTGAAAACCTCATGCTTTGGGGCTGTTTCTTTGCATAGGTGACAGGACGACTGATCCATGTTAAAGGGAAGAATTAACGGGGCAATGTATGCGGAGATTGTAAGCCAAAACCTTATTTCCATCAGTGAGAGCATTGACGGCGGAAACGGGCGGGGTCTTCCCAGCATGACAATGATCCCAAACACACCGCTCGGGAAACGAACGGCGTGGCTCGTAAAAAAGCATTTCAAGGTCCTGGAGTGGCCTAACCAGTCTCCAGACCTCATCCCCATAGAAAATTTGTGGAGGGAGTTGAAAGTCTGTGTTGCCCCAAAACATCACTGCTCTAGAGAAGATCTGCATGGAGGAATGGGCCAAAATACCAGCTACCGTGTGTGCCAACCTGCTGAAGACTTACAGGAAAAGTTTGACCTCTGTCATTGCCAACAAAGGTTATGTTACAAAGTATTGAGTTGAACCAAATTTATTGACCAAATACTTCTTTTCCTAAATAATTTACAATTAAATTCTTTAAAAATCCTTCAATGTGATTTCCTGGATTTTTTTTTCTCATTTTGTCTCTCATAGTTGAAGTGTACCTATGATGAAAATTGCAGACCTCTCTCATCTTTGTAAGTCAGAGAACTTGCATAATCAGTGGCTGACTAAATACTTTTTTGCCCCACTGTATATACGGTGGTGCTTGAAAGTTTGTGAATCCTTTTCTATATTTTCTAGATTTCTGCATAAAACAATATTCGTCATCATACAATATTTTACCTCCTAAAAGTAGGTAGAGAGAACCCAATTAAACAACTGAGACCATAAAATATATACTTGGTCATTCTTGGAAAATGATCCTATATTACATATCTGTAGGTGGCAAAAGTATGTGAACTTTTGCTGTCGGTGAGGCCCTTGTGTAGCAATAACTGCTACTAAACATTTCCAGTGGCTGCTGATCAGTTCTGCACATTGGCCTGGAATTTTAGCCCATTCTTTTGTACAAAACGACTTCAACTCTAGGACGGTGGGTCTCCTCACATGAGCTGCTCACTTCCCATTATATTAAAAAGAAAGTTAAGCTGTGAAAATAGTACCTGTACCTGTGAGTGTTGACTGCACACTATAGGGAAG
Organism: Ancistrus triradiatus; assembly: GCA_025084515.1. NCBI lineage: Eukaryota > Metazoa > Chordata > Actinopteri > Siluriformes > Loricariidae > Ancistrus > Ancistrus triradiatus. The sequence goes on from JAJAGP010002191.1 coordinate 111,252, forward strand.
AAAGGGAAGAAAGTTCCAGAACCTATGCCAAGGGCACCTGTGAGTGTAAAGTTCTGACAGCGTGCCAGCAGAGACACTACATCAGGCAGTGCCCCCTATGTGTAGATAAGAAAATTTACTCATCTTTTCCTTCCAGACTCCATTGGGAAGTATTTTAAGCACTGTAATTCATAGAAATGGCAACTTCTTATGGAACAAAGAATAATAAAGTGACAGTGCCATGCATTATGTATCTTAAACATGCCTCAACATTTATTTGTCTTGCTGCGACTCCATGCCATCCATATGGGGCGCATCCCAACTTTGAGAACCACTGACATACACTGCCCAGCCAAAAAAAGGTCATCACCTGGATTTAACTAAGCAAATAGTTAAATAGTTTAAAAAAGAGTCTCCCATCGGATAATTACTGCATTGGTGATTATGTTTCAGCTGGCAACAAGTTAATTAACCCTAACTGATGCAGTGAGTAGCTTCTCGTTTGTTAAAGAACCATGACACATTCTGTGGTCGTGGAAAAGATGTTAAACTGTTTCAGAAGGGTCAAATTGTGAAAGAGTGGTTGAGGGAGCATGAGATATCATTTTCACACATGGATTGGCCACCACAGAGTCCAGACCTTATAGAGTTTTATAGAATTGGTATAGAGTCTAGACAACCAAGGAGCAACACTGATGAGAAGGCTTGACATTTCACAATCACAATGTTTATATACATGGCTTGTCAAATGTTGAAGGCCACTGTGAGATGAAAGTATCAACTGGAATTAGGGATGTCTTGGTTCTATATTTTTAATTTTATGACATTTTGTGGTGGCAAGTGATGAAAGACAAAGGGTTCAGTGCACAGAAATCACGTGGCTCAAATTTCCTACTGGGCACCATCCACAATATATGGTTGAGCAAGCGTCCATGTCTTTGTATTTAATTACGCAATGTCTTGCTCTTAACAACAGAGGGAGCTCTGTTACCATCCATGGGAAACACTTAGAGCAACACTGCCGCCAATGATAAGCTTCTTCCTGACCATGGAGAAGACCCAGAAAGTTGTGAAGGCCAAAAAATTGTCAAAACGGAGAGCATTTTACAGCATTCATGGCAGCTGTAAAATCATCTGAGTTGTAATAGTGGACGAGCACGGTATAAATTGAAAGAATACGATAATAATTAGGGAAAGCTGGATTTAAAAACAGATATTGTAGCGCCATTGACTCCCCTAGAGGGCAGCGCCGGTCTGTTTAATTTGAGACTTGTCTTATATGTGCATTTTTATAAAAAAAATAAATAAAATGCTCACGTGCGAGTTTTTAGTGAGTTTGTGCCATTTAGGCCAGGTATTTTGTGTGTTTCCAGTCCATTCAATGGTCCACAGTATGACCTATCGTATTGGTGATTGCTGTGTAAATCTGTGACCTGAGTGAGCTGAGGTGTGATTCATTGGCTTACACTGACTGGTATAAAACTCTCATCAGGACTGGTAATTTGGTTTGAATTATATGGGACGCTTCATAAAGAGTGGTATGCTGGATCTGATGCCTATTCTCCTGTGCCAACGCTACATGGCTCCATTGCCAACAAGGAGTCAAAAGTCTATGGGTTTTTCTTTATAAGTACACTATATGGTCAGAGGTATGTAGACAATGATTCTAACTGGTTTTCAATTATTTCAGCCACACTCACTACTAAAAAGTTCATAGTGTGAAGCATACAGGCAAAAATATCCACAAACAGTGGCAGTAGAATGGATTGCACTGAATACCCCAGTGACTCTTAATACAAGACTTTCAGAGGTTTCCACATTTAAGATGTCTGTCATCAGACCCACATTGTATAGAGCAAGTGCTTTAGTAAAATGATACTATGCCCCACTAAAATTACAAAAAGTCAATGTTATCTTTGATAGCTGAGCAGAACTAAAGGACATTTCCCATACTGCCCCAGCTTCTTTCCAGAAGCTCGAGTGGCTCCCAGTCAAAGCCAGTTTCTTTCAGATTTTAATGGACTTCAGCAAATATTTAAAATGAAGTCAGCCACGCTAGATTTTCTGGCTAAATTACACATAAACATTACACATTAAAAAATGAATGCAATTAATACAACATTTCTTTAGGGTTAATTTGTTCTTCATTTCCCATCCATGACAAGGTAATGTCTACTTTAGTATTAAATCACTTAAAGAATTTAGTGTTTAACAGGCTTATATTTTATGTGCACTTGTGCCCTTATTGGCAAGCAGAGGGGTAGAGCTGTGCCCCTCTAAATTCTGTGTCTGCTCTAGTACAACAGATAGTCTAGAAACACCCCTGAAGTCTATAAAGAAATGGTTTGTCAGCTTTGATGAAGAATTGACTGGCCTATACAGAACCCTGATCTTAACTCCATCAGACACCTTGAATGACAGCTTTGAACCAGGGCTTATATAGTATATTAAAGGCTTCATCACTCTCTAAAGCGACATCATGTTCCATTACTGCAATACTGTTGCCTTTATAAATGGACAGTGGTGACTCCGTGGTTAAGGCTTTCAACTTCTAATCAGATGGTTGTGAATTCCAGTTCTAGCTGTCTCTGGATCCACTGAGCAAAACCTTTAAATCAGTTCAGTTGTAGGTTGCTCTGGATAAGGGCAGCACTAGACGGTGTAAATGTAAAATACTGTATGATGCAATAATAGAGTGCATCAGGCCAACAAACACATTCAAATACTGCTTAAGAGTATTAAGTCAATTATAGAACATTTAGAATTGGGAACTCTTAAGTGAACATTACATACGCACTCTATACATGACATGGGAATAGAAATGGGGGGAATGGCCTGGGTGGCACTCGAAAGATCCTCGAGCAAAATTCTTAAGGGCTTGTCACTATCTGTCCCGACTATAAATACCATCTTTAATGGCAAGGTACAAGTAATCTAATTTAATTATTCTGCAGAGTAGCATAATGTATGTTGTATAACAGCTAGAGCACTAAAAGTGGATTTACAGTCCCTCAGGGGGGCCAATCATCATTAGAGTAGACTAGCGGAGGAAACAGAGAAAGGTTGTTGAATGTCAAATGCTGCTCGATAATGCAAGGCCCTCATCCTCCTAAATCCCATAATGCAACAGGAATGACAGGGCGATCCAGGATGCTCTTAGTCAGTGACATTACTCAGTGTGATGTTGGCTTAGGGCTTTAAATCAGAACTGAAAACAACGCAAGCATAAACACAGCCTGACCAAATGTCCAGCATGCTAGACCAAATGGTCCGAGCAATGGGGACAACACTGCCCACATGGCTTGGTACCATGCCCATGTTTATACAACATAACGGGGGCCGTGTTCATAAAGATTCTAAGAATCCTCTTAGAGATCTTCTAACATGGTTTAAAAACTCCTAGCTAGGAGTTTTAGATTATGATTCAGAAGCAGAGAATCTCAGAGAAACAAAAACTTTTATCTTAGTTAGGAGGTGGGGTTGACCCGCTTGCTAAATATGACAAATGCTTTTGAAGACTGTGATTAGTTGTACACAAACTCATTTTTAATTATGTAAATATAGCATATTATAAGCCTTTACTTCATTTGTCTTATCCTCTTGATCCTAGTCAGGGTCACCGGAGTGCCGGTGCTTAGCCGGCAGCACAAGGCACAAGGCAGGAACAACCCTTGACAGGGTGCCAATCCATCATAGGGCACACACACTTACACACTCATACAGACATTCACACACTAAGGGCACTTTAGAAACACCAATTAACGTAACACATGTCTTTGGAATGTGGGAGGAAACCGGAGTACCCAGAGAAAATCCGCGCTGTTACGTGGTGGTCAAGGGAGAGGACAGATGCAGGCGAATGCGGGTTCCAGTCAAAATAAGGCAGTTTATTACCCGGAATGTCAAAAGCCAAAATAACAGACAGCCAACAATAACTAAACAAGAAACCAACCAATGAATAAGGAATAAGAATAGTTTAAGTGAGAGACAAAATAAGAAGATTTTGTCTCTCACTTCAACTATGAAAGACAAAATGAGAAAAAAAAAAACAGAAAATCACATTGTACGATTTTTAAAGAATTTAATTGTAAATCATGGTGGAAAATAAGTATTTGGTCACTCACAAACAAGCAAGTTTTCTGGCTCTCACAGACCTGTAACTTCTTTAAGAACCACTTTTTATTAATGCACCTGTTTGACCTCGTTATCTGTATAAAAGACACCTGTCCACAGCCTCAAACAGTCAGACTCCATACTCAACCATGACCAAAAAGCTGTCAAAGGACACCAGGAAGAAAATTGTAGACCTGCAGCAGGCTGGGAAGAGTGAATCTACAATAGGCAAATAGGTTGGTGTGAATAAATTAACTGTGGGAGCAATTGTAAGACATACAAGACCATTGATAATCTCCCGCGATCTGGGGCTCATCCCGTGGGGTCAAAATGATCATGAGAACGCTGAGCAAAAATCCCAGAACTACACAGAGGGACCTGATGAATGACCTGCAGAGAGCTGGGACCAAAGTAACAAGGCTACCATCAGTAACACACTATGCCAAGAGAGACTCAGATCCTGCAGTGCCAGGCGTGCCCCCCTGCTTAAGCCAGTACATGTCCAGGCCCATCTGAAGTTTGCCAGAGAGCATATGGATGATCCAGAAGAGGATTGGGAGAATATCATGTGCATGGTCAGATGAAACCCAAAATAAAACTTTTTGGTAAATAAAAAACTCAACTCGTCGTGTTTGGAGTAAAAAGAATGCTGAGTTGCATCCCAAGAACACCATACCTACTGTGAAGCATGGGGGTGGAAACATCATACTTTGGGGCTGTTTTTCTGCAGAGGGGACAGGACGACTGAACTGTGTTTAGGGAAGAATGAACGGGGCCATGTATCGTGAGATTTTAAGCCAAAACCTCCTTCCATCAGTGAGAGCATTGAAGATGGAATGTGGCTGGGTCTTCCAGCATGACAATGATCCCAAACACACCGCTCGGGCAACGAAGGAGTGGCTCCATAAAAGCATTTCAAGGTCCTGGAGTGGCTGTCACGGGTTCCCCCCTGTCCTCTACGTTTCCGTGCTCCTCCGGGCCGCCGGGGGGCGATCGGACACTGACTTTTGTAGTGCCCCCTGGTTTGCAAAGCCGCCGAGGGAGAAGCTACATCCCTGCGCTCCCTCGGCGCAGGGATGTACATATGCCTTTGTTTTGGGTCTAACCCTTTAGACTGTGACGGCGTTTTTGACGGTTGCTAACCGCTTGTTATGTACTCGTGTTTGCTGAGTGGCGCAGCATGCCGGTAAGCCCGCTTTTGGGTAGTGTTTTGCGGTAGCCAGTGTGGTGTTTTTGTTCATGTCTGGTGAGCCCGCTTATGGAGAGTGTTTTGCGGTAGCCGGTGTGTTGTTATCAGTGTGTAATTATTGGATGCTTACTGACGTTTGTGTTTGGTTTTGTTTCATTCATCGGAGTGTGTATTTACGTTTGCATTACGTTTCGGTTTGTCACAAGTAAAGTATAATGGTTATCACAGTAGAACCTGCGCACGTCTCCTCCTTGCATGTTAGGCAGCCCGTTTGTTACAGAAATCCCCGCCTACAATCAAAGGAGACGGCAGGTTTAACCGTGAATTCGGTCGATAAAACAAGGGCAGAGCTGCTGGAAAAATTTGACGGTAACCCACGTCAATGCGGCGAGTTTTTCCAGCAGTGCTCAGCCTATTTGTGCCAATTCCCTCAGTATTCTGATTTTGAGCGCCTGGTATTTTACAGTTGGCCTCTCACAGGCGAACCACACTACTGGGCAGACATTAACTGGTCCGAGCTGTCGTTAGGGACCAGTGATCAGCTTGTAGAGAAGCTGTGGGAGAGGTACGTTCTCCCAGCTGAAGACAGGCAAGCGTCTGCCAACAGGCTGAATGTGGTTGGGCTTGCTGGTAAATTGCGGGATCCCCAGCTTCCCAGCAGCCAGAGGGTACTGGTCAAACCCCAGATTGCGTCGCGTTACGGCATTTCTGAGTATGCTAGCTCATTCGCAGAGCCGATAGCCGTAAAATTTTGTGTTTCTGGACACACTAGTTCTGTAAACGAACTGATAGTGTCTCCAATGTGTGTTTCTGAGTTTGCTAGCTCTACTATTGAGCCGTTAGCATCTTGTAATGCCACTTATGACCACACTAGTTCCGTATGTGCACCTCTAGCTGTGGGTATTCGTATTTCTGACCACGCTGACTCGGTAGTTGAACCAGTAGCTGTGGGTATTCGTATGTCCGACCACGCTGACTCGGTAGTTGAACCAGTAGCGGTGGGTATTCGTATTTCTGACCACGCTGACTCGGTAGTTGAACCAGTAGCTGTGGGTATTCGTATGTCCGACCACGCTGACTCGGTAGTTGAACCAGTAGCGGTGGGTATTCGTATTTCCGAACACGCTGACTCGGTAGTTGAACCAGTAGCGGTGGGTATTCATATTTCCGACCACGCTGGCTCGATAGTTGAACCAGTAGCGGTGGGTATTCGTATTTCCGACCACGCTGATTCGGTAGTTGAACCAGTAGCTGTGGGTATTCGTGTTCCTGACCGCACTAGCTCAGAAGTTGAGCCTATCGCGTCTTGTTGTGGTGTGTCAGAACTCACTAGCTCAGTGGTAGTGCCGATACCCGCTTCCCGGACATTCGCACCGACTCCCGCACCACGGACTTTTGTGAAATGGACAGTCACGTCACAGCCATTCGTGCCTACTCCAGCACCACGGACAATAGTGCCTACTCCTGCTTCTCGGACATTCGTGCCAGTACGCGCTCCAGGGTCGTCTGTTCCAGGACCTGTGCCAGCACCAAGGGTGGAGGATCCCGTGATCGTCCCGAGGGCATCTGATCCAGTGGCTGTGCCGAGGGCGACAGCTGATCCAGTGGCTGTGCCGAGGGCGTCAGCAGTTCCGGTGGCTGTGCCGAGGGCGTCAGCAGTTCCGGTGGCTGTGCCGAGGGCGTCAGCAGTTCCGGTGGCTGTGCCGAGGGCGTCAGCAGTTCCGATGGCTGTGCCGAGGGCGTCAGCAGTTCCGGTGGCTGTGACGAGGGCGTCTGCAGTTCCGGTGGCTGTGCCGAGGGCGTCAGCAGTTCCGGTGGACGTGCCGAGGGCGTCTGCAGTTCTGGTGGCTGTGCCGAGGGCGTCTGCAGTTCCGGTGGACGTGCCGAGGGCGTCTGCAGTTCCGGTGGAGTGCCGGAGGGCGTTCTGCAGTTCTGGTGGCTGTGCCGAGGGCTGTCTGCACTGCAGTTTCCGGTGGACGTGCCGAGGGGCGCGTCTGCAGTTCCGGTGGACGTGCCGAGGGGCGTCTTGCAGTTCGGTGGACGTTTTTGAGGGCTCGTCTGGCAGTTCGGGTGGACGTGCCGGGGAGGGGGCGTCTGCAGTTTCCGGTGGACGTTTTGCCGAGGGCGTCTGACAGTTCCGGTGGACGTGCCGAGGGCGGGGTCTGCGTGCCGAGGGCGTCTGCAGTTCCGGTGGACGTGCCGAGGGCGTCTGCAGTTCCGGTGGACGTGCCGAGGGCGTCTGCAGTTCCGGTGGACGTGCTGAGGCCGTCCGTCCGTCAGAGGCCTTGCCAGAGGCCGTCCGTCCATCAGAGGCCTTGCCAGAGGCCGTCCGTCCGTCAGAGGCCTTGCCAGAGGCCGTCCGTCCGTCAGAGGCCTTGCCAGGGGCCGTCCGTTCGTCAGAGGCCTCGCTAGAGGCCGTAAGTTCCCGTGACGCTCTCCAGAAGGGGGTCCGGTCAGGTTTGGTGCCCAAGTGGGCACCGCGGAACCGTCCGGAGAGGAAGCCCCCAGATGCTGGATGGCGCCCCCTGGATGGCGTTTGGAGGAGCCCTAGCTTCGTCTCGGGCTTCGTGGGGGGGGGAGTATGTCACGGGTTCCCCCCTGTCCTCTACGTTTCCGTGCTCCTTCGGGCCGCCGGGGGGTGATCGGACACTGACTTTTGTAGCGCCCCCCGGTTTGCAAAGCCGCCGAGGGAGAAGCTAGGACGCTTACCGTTATGACTTTCAGCTGTTTGTAACAGTATTTAAGCAGCGTCCTAGCGCTCCCTCGACGCGGGGATTTACATATGCCTTTGTTTTGGGTCTAACCCTTTAGACTGTGACGGCGTTTTTGACGGTTGCTAACCGCTTATGTACTCGTGTTTGCTGAGTGGCGCAGCATGCCGGTAAGCCCGCTTTTGGGTAGTGTTTTGCGGTAGCCAGTGTGGTGTTTTTGTTAATGTCTATTGAGCCCGCTTATGGAGAGTGTTTTGCGGTAGCCGGTGTGTTGTTATCAGTTCATGTGTGTAATTATTGGATGCTTACTGACGTTTGTGTTTGGTTTTGTTTCATTCATCGGAGTGTGTATTTACGTTTGCATTACGTTTCGGTTTGTCACAAGTAAAGTATAATGGTTATCACAGTAGAACCTGCGCACGTCTCCTCCTTGCATGTTAGGCAGCCCGTTCGTTACAGTGGCCTAGCCAGTCTACAGACCTCAACCCCATAGAAAATTTGTGGAGGGACTTGAAAGTCCGTGTTGCCCCAAAACATCACTGCTCTAGAGGAGATCTGCATGGAGGAATGGGCCAAAATACCAGCTACAGTGTGTGCAAACCTGGTGAAGACTTACAGGAAATGTTTGACCTCTGTCATTGCCAACAAAGGTTATGTTACAAAGTATTGAGTTGAACTTATTTTACAATTAAATTCTTTAAAAATTCTACAATGTTATTTCCTGGATATTTCCTGTTATTTTTCCTCATTTTGTGTCTCATAGTAGAAGTGTACCTATGATGAAAATTACAGACCTCTCTCATCTTTCTAAGTAGGAGAACTTGCACAATCAGTGACTGACTAAATACCTTTTTGCCGCACTGTACAAGACTCGGGCAGAATCTCGTGCAGAAATCAACCAATAATCTCACAGAAATACGTGATTTTAAAAACGTCACTTTCAATGGAAAAAAAGGCCAAATAAAGTTAAGTCTTTAGAAGAGGCAGACCTGGCAAACATGCTGGTTAGGGTCGCACATGCACAAACTGAGAAACACGATTGCAAATCAGGAAACTGGTATATACGCTATGAGTAATCTGATTACTGGAATAAAATCCAGCTCTCTTTATCGGATTTCTTCATTTGATTTTTAAATTGTAGTAGGCTGTATACATGACTACTTGAATAATTAAATAACTGCAGAAATCTGACTATGATCGGATTGCTTAAGTGCGTGTAAATGCATGTAAACGGTGCTGAGAATGATCCACCACCCAGATAGTACCTGCGGCAAATGAGTTTGTATTTCATGTTCAGTACCTTTACATTACGCAACTAGAATGTCGGTTGTAAGTTGGTTGTATGCAGGGATGACCCTAGGATCAGAGCTTTAGGAGTGTTGTACATTTAAACATAATTTTGGACTGTAACTCCCATAACTGTGATTGAAGAACATTTAAAAAGGGGCTAGGCACACCTATGGCTGTATGTATATTGTAACAAGTCTTGCTAATTAGAGGGATAATATAATACAGCCTGTTAAACCTCTCGGACTGACCAATACACGGCTCTGAAAATAGAGGTGTCTCCTCATCCATCAGAGGTGCAGACAGGAAGTGAGTTATATGTAGCCCTGCATCATACGACAAGGTAATAATAGATTGTGAGAGTAGCAAGCAAATGTGTACAAACAAAAAATCAGGTTTGGTAAGCAATCAACCAGAGCTAAAATGGTACTAGATAAACAACTAATCTCTTATAATTTCATAAATCAGATGTTTTGTCCAACTGAACAATCAGTCATTCCAAGGGCTTGGAAGATTAATAAAGTCTTTGCCCTCTTTCTATTTCTAATGTAAAATGACGAGCAGATCCAGGACAATGCTACACTGTGAAAAATGTGTGCATTAACATTCAGACAGTCAGAATTAGTTTTGTAGTACTTGAGTCCAGTCTCGGTCTCGAGACCATAAAACCTCTTTTCTCCATACGTCAACATGTTGTAAAACCTTACAACATATTTATTAGGTGCTGACAAGCTGTTCCCTGACTAACTTTAACTACCACTCACTCATCAATCTCCAAATACAATACAAATCAGATCCTGACGAGGGAGGCGGCTGCATAATCAGCATCGTGCACCTGCATTGCAGAGACATGTGATCTTTGGCGCACAACGAGGATCACGTCACGATGGCCGGCGAGCCTCGCATTGTTTCCAAAGTACTTCAAGTAATGCACGTAGATCAAGTTCTATTAGCTGGCTAACTTAATCCTGAAAGCTCATTTCTGCTTCAGGTTCATTCATGCTTTAAAAAAATGAGTCATTTTATACAAACGTTATCGTACTGGTATACTGAAGTGATCTCCAACACTTATTGTAACCAGACCTTTACGTATGCCAAATCTATTTATATTTCTGTATCTGTTTAACTAGCATATATTTATACATTACTTGTATTAGATCTTGATCTCATTCTAACATCTGCCCCTGTCGTCATGGACCCTTTACGTCAGCATCACGATGTGGTAACTGCGTGATGAACTATAAATGGTCTCTGTATGCATCTTGCAAGCTGATGCAACGTTCAAGTGATGCATGGATTCCACACACAGTATGGCTACACGAGTCTGAGGCTTTGTTTAATTTGTTATTTTAATGTTTTTATGACTTGTTTTATTCTTTTCCCCAAAGCAAGTGGGTCTTGCAGGTTTTATATCATATAATTCTTCATACATATACAGTAGTACCTCGGTACCAAGAAAAAATTTCCAATAAGGAATAATGTAAATTGAATGAATCCGTTCTAGACCCGCAGAAAATCTACACTGTATGAGGCATTATATGCATTAAAGGAGTTGTATTGTACAGATGCTCCCTGATTTATGATGGGGATATGTTCTGACAAAACCATCATAATTTAAATGCATCATGAACCGAGGAATTTAACATGTGTTTGGTAGAGCCTTATTGGGACTGTGGTAGCATAGCGGTTAAGGTACTGGACTCTGGCCCAGAAGGTCCAGGGTTCAAATCCCACCTCTGCCAAGCTGCCACTGTTGGGTCCATGAGCAAGACCCTTAACCCACAATTGCTTGGATTGTAAGACTGTAAGACTTGTAAGACTGTAAGTCGCTCTGGATAAGGGCGTCTGCTAAATGCTGTAAATGTAAATGTAAATGTAGAGCGGTCTACTATGATAAGTAATGATACGTAAGTTAACACTTATGTTAACCTACAGTTGGCCAAAATCATTAACACAAAGCTTATTTTAAAATAAAGTGTTGAAAAAACTCATGTAATTTACTGAGTAATGGATGGAAAGTGAAAAGTAAAAGCAAAACACTTACTCTATTGATGAACTCAGAGCGCTAACATTGTCGCTAAGCTAACTGCAGCCTGTGTTTCCTTTCAATTGGCTCTTATGACTAACCTTTCTAGGACCCATGGGGACTTATTTGCACTAAGAATATAATACTGTAGAGGTAATAGAGGTAGATCTTCACCAGGCTATTGTGAATCTGAATCACTGTGTACTGAATCATGAATCGTGACTCGAGAACTGAGGTACCACATATGTGTGTGATATGACGTGACACAGAATTGTACAATAATGATATAAAAGATTCATAAATTCTATTATATAAATAATATACAGTTACATATAAGTAGTGTCGCAGGTCACTCTCGGGTGTGGTGTCAGCAACGACAGCTCATTTCATCAACATCATGTGATAATAGTGCCATGATCTAGAAATGTTCTCTAGTGTGCATACAAAATGGATGGAACTCTCCAGTCGTGTATGGATTTCACAATAACACTACAAACAGTTTGATCACAGCAATTTTTTCCACAATTCACAATATCCATGTTTGTGATACAAGACTGCAAAAACGATAACATTTTATTCATTTTACGTTTAGTTTAGTTTAGTTTAGTGATCAAAGCTAAAATAGCCTAATACATTGTTGCATAACAAACATCTTGCATAACCATGGCAGAGAAATTATTATTTTAACCAATAATTACACTTTTATTTAAAGGAAAATGTATATTTCTGTATTTATATTTCATGACAACCTCCAGAAATCTGCTTGAATACACACACAGACCAGAAACTGCCCAAGAGCGCAACCTGAACTTTCATGCCGGTCAACCCCATGGGTACTGGACTTCCAGTGTTGGGAGACACTCTGGACATTACCACAGTGCCAGGAAACCAAATGCAACACCGTCACAAACAGACCTCACTTCTCCAGAGGTGGGATCAAACTAGCGTGGCTTACCATTAGATACCAGGGCTCTACCTACTAAGCCACAATTGTTCCATCTCTGCCTCTGGCAATGTAGGGTGCCAGAATTCATTGGGCACAGGAAGAGGTGCACCCTGGAACAGGGCGCCAATCCATCACAAAGTCCGGCAACCCAACATTCACATTGCAAGCCCGACACAATGTTTGAATCCAGGGTATCAGGGGATTTTCCAGTAACTGGCTCTTACACTGGAGCCACAAGAGTTAGTATATTTCCTTTAATAGGTTGGATAATCTTTAAAAAGCAGGTCCAGTGGCTCAGTGGCAAGAGCTAACTGCTGGAAACAGCAATTCCTGAGAGCCTGAGTTTGAATCCCAGTTCTACAATTACAGACTGTAGTCCATCTCTACATATTATGTTAGTCCCTCTTTACTCTGTTCTGTAATGGTCAGGACCCACACAGATCAGGTACTATTTGGGTGGTGGATCATTCTCAGCACTGTAGTGACACTGATGTGGTGTTGGTGTGTTAGTGTGTGTTGAGCTGGTTCAGACACAGCAGTGCTATTTTAACACACTGTTCACTCGCTGTCCACTTTATTAGCGATATTCACCTTATTGCTCCATCTTATAGATGTAAAGTCAGAGACAGCAGCTCGTCATTCTCTAATCCTTCATCAGTGCTCACAGGATGCTGCCTACAGGATGCTGGTTGCTGTACATTTTTGGCTGGAGAACAATATTCAGTCCAGCAGTGACACTGAGGTGTTGTAAAACTCCAGCAGCACTGCTGTGTCTGATCCACTCATATCAGGGCAACATAAACTAACACACCACCACATCAGTGTCACTCCAGTGCTGAGAACGATCCATCACCCAAAAAGTACCTGATCTGTGGTGGTCCTGACATTAGAGAACAGAGTAAATGGGGCTTACAAGGTATGTAGAGAAAGACTGTAATTGCAGAACTACAAAGTGCAGTGATCACTAAACTTAAATAAAGACTAAGCAGAATGTAAGCTGAAACTTTTGCACAGCACTATAATTAATATAGGCTTGTTATATAGGATGTGTTTATACAGAGTCTTTGTTTTCCAATTTCCTTATTTCCCTCAGATGCCTATGATGCCCAACCTTACCAGAAGGTACTGCCAGGATTCAAACCCAGGTCCCTGCAGACTGCTGATCCACCTGAGCATTAAAACTATAAATTCAACCTCTGCAGGGAACGCACTTAAATATGATATATGACAGACCAAAACAGTAGTGGATCATCTGATAGCCAAGCTTTTGCACACACCTTATTGCGTGCTGCAGATTTTCAATAAGTATTCAAATTTACACTTTGAATTGTGTAGCTTCTCAATTGCAGAAGTTGTGTTAACTATTTATCTTGTGAAATTAATACAGTAAGAGACACCACATTCATTTCAATGCACACAACTGGTCTTGTAACTAGCAGACTCATATCTGTTGTAGACCTTTGGTACCAATTACCTATTAACACAAGTGCCTAATGGTGAAACAAAAGCAAAAAAATCTAGCTTCTCAGACTTTGTTTTTTAACTTTTTAAAAAATGAAAAAGTTCTACCTGTGCACCTGAGGATATGGAGAACCTTTTCTTCCTGCGATAGGACAATAAATCCCAAAGTCGGCGCCACAGGTAGGATGCCATCAAGCACACGCTGCTCAGGAGCCAGATTTCCCTGCCTTTCAGAAAGATCTCCATTCTGGTGCAATGTTCTGTACTAACTGCTTTTTGTACAAGACGAGATTGCCCAGTCTAGAGACGCTGCCAAGCTGACAGACTCAGAGAGGATATGGTGAATGTCTGGCCACGGTAATGCGAGTTTCCCAGACTAAAAACAATACAGGCCTCAGAACAATTCAGCCTGGCTTCCCTCCTCTCAGTCTGAGCCAAACCATTCCTCCCCCTCTCCTGCTCTATACACGGCCCCCAGAAGGGCAAACATACTTGTCTCTTGTGATTAGCGGGGGACAGGTGCTGGGATAAGAAGGCGAGAAAATGGCTCGCCCTCTCTCTCTCTCTCTCTCACACGTTCCTGGACCTTTTCTAACAGGTCAGAGCAACAACTGGTGCAGTCCACATGATAACTGACAGACAGCTAAGTACAGTATGCTTTTACCCAGAGGATATCCTGTGCTCCCCAATATGATGCATATTCAGGCAGGGAAACACTATGAACACAGTGGTAGATCACCAAGTATACTCTGCATTACGTGGTTTCATTTAGTTACTTTGCTGTATGAAATACACATAACACATGAAGTGCCAGAAATTTTGTATAACTCAGACAGTGAATACTGGCACACACTTACAGCATTTAAGAGATACCCTTATCCAAATAGACTTTCTATTCTAATTAGTGAACAGATCATTAACTTTTAACTTTTTCCATTCTTATTACATCCTTATACACTGCCTGGCCAAAAATAAGGTCACCACCTGGCTTTAACTAAGCAAATAGGTAAGAGCCATCTGATAATTACTGCATTGGAGATTATGTTTCAGCTGGCAACAAGTTATTTAACCCCAACTGATGCAGTGAGTAACCCTCTTTCAGAAGGGTCAAATTATTGGCATGTACCAAGCAGAGAAAACATCTAAGGAGATTACTAAAATTGGGTTAAGAATTGTCCAACACATTATTAGTGAGGCTAATCAGCAAAAACAGCTTCAATTTGCTAGGGAGCATAAAGATTTGGATTCTGGAGCAATGGAAGAAGGTCATGTGGTCTGATGAGTCTAGATTTACCCTGTTCCAGAGTGATGGGCACATCAGGGTAAGAAGAGAGTTAGTTGAAGTGACCCACCCATCATGCCTAGTGCCTACTGTAGAAGCCTGTGGGGGCAGTGCTATGATCTGGGATTGCTGCAGTTGGTCAGGTCTAAATTCCACAACGTTATGTGCCCAAATGAGGTCAGCTGACTACCTGAATATACTGAACAATGGATCAATGAATCAATGGATTTTTACTTCCCTGATGGCACAGACATATTCCAAGATGAAAATGCCAGGATTCATCGCGCTCAAATTGTGAAAGAGTGGTTCAGGGAGCATGAAACATCATTTTCACACATGGATGTGGCCACCACAGAGTCCAGACCTGAACCCCATTGAGAATCTTTGGGATGTGCTGGAGAAGACTTTGTGCAGGGCTCCAAATCTCCCATCATCAATACAAGATCTTGGGGAAAAAATTAATGCAACTCTGGACAGGAATAAATGTTGTGACACTGCAGAAGTCTTTGGAAACGATGTCACAGCGAATGCGTGCTGTAATCAAAGCTAAAGGCGGTCCAACCAAATAGTGTGTGAGCATTTTTTTGGCCAGGCAACGTATGATACAATCGATCAGATGAGGGTTAAGAGTGCAGTGGTGGGACTTGAATCCTCAATCTTATGGGCAAAGGTCCAGTGCCTTAAGCACTGAGCCACCACTGAATGGTGTGAAAAGGTGGATTTCTGAAAAAGTGCAAAGGTTTAACAAACATACTACATTCTGTGCAACAGAACATTGACCAAAATGGTCACTGATTGGTCATTACCATAGTCTCATCTCATCTTGTCTTCTTTTCTGCTTATCCATTTCAGGGTCGTGATGGCAACCGTGTAATTGAGAGCTTCGTTTTATGGCTCAGCTCCATCTTCAACACTATGGTACCCAACATAAAGCACCCAACCCATCACTCATGAACAAGACCCTGAGGTACTCCTCTACTTGGCGTACGTTCTTACCCCCTACCTGAAGGGAGCATGCCATCGTTTTCCCTTATAAGTACAAATACAAAAACTGTGTGGACCCTGCCTTGGAGAGGGTTACCAGAAGGTTTACCAGCCCACATAACCCGGCTGTGCTCAGCCAGAAACAATAATAGATCCAGAGTAAGGGTGCATCAGAGACACCACTGAAAACTCAAGTGCTTGATCAGTGATTGAAAGACTGGTCTTTTTTTTTTCATAGAAGCCAAAAATGCATTGACTGACAGTATTATAAACAACACAGAAGATCAAGCAGATGAAACCAAAATGTGAATGTGAACCAGTTTATACAGTTTTAGGTTAGAGCGGGGAGACAAAAAAGGAGTACTACTTACCATAGGACAGGCGCATACACATACGAATGTCTATACTTGTATGTAAAGCTTGTTACAAATTTTTAACTTGCACAATAAAAGTCTCCAAACACATCAACCAAGTCAGAACAACCTCTAGTCCAAACGTGAGCTAATGAGCAACCGTTTACGTACTCTCTCTCTCTCTCTATGTCTCATACACACACACACACACACACACACGTCATTCAGCGTTGCCAGATATCATGAGAAAAACAGACAAATCTATGGAAACAAGCCCATATAAGTGACTTGGCCCTGTAAAAAAAAACCAAAGCAGGTACCTACCACAATGTGATAAAGAGACCACTTGATCAGTTTATATAAGATTAAGCAAACTGGCTAAAATGTTAATTTCTGATAATAATTTTTACCCATCTTCGCCAGGATTGCAAATAATTGTGGAGAAAACTATATACAGAATATTAAATTTTCTAATAAAGAGATATACAGTTTAATCTCGCCCACGTCTGGTTCATGGTTATTTTAGGCTAGATGCGAGTTTGGCAACTTAACGAGATTACAAAAAAAAAATCATTCATGCCTGATGCTGTCATAATGTGTTTTACTGAGCAGCCCCATGATCGTACAATAGACATTTACAATGTACATAAACATGCACAGTTTCTATTCCGTGATTGACGATTGACTGCGATGAATAACAGCATAGACATTCACTCCGCCGCCATCTTGGTAACGTCACCAGGCAGTTATTTCCCGCCATACAAGACCAGGGAGAGGTCTATATATCCGAAACTGAAAGTATTTAACGTTTAACATTAATCTTTGGAATCAATCTAACTAAACTGATATAATGAACTTGCGTTGTTGGGTTCAAATAAGGTTATTCTAGCTACTGCACTGCACATGCGCGTCCTCTTTGACACATTTATGCCGATTGGTTCTTTTGAATGACGAGGCGAGGCTTCTGTACTACAGTCCCATTCATATTTCAACCAGTGACCAGTATCCTCCTTAGAAAATTAAATATTCTGTATACAGTTTTCTCCACAATTATTTGCAACCCTGGAGAAGGTGGGTAAAAATGATTATCAGAAATTAACATTTTAGCCGGTTTGCTTAATCTTATACAAACTGATCAAGTCTCTTATAGACAGTGGCTGTAGGATTAAAGTGCCACCTACTGGCGGGTTAAAGGGGTAGCATTTAATTACTGTCGGGACATTTGTCACGTTTCTAAGCATGGAAGGAAATCCGTCTTGCCATCACAGGTAGCGAGAGAAGAAGATGACAAGATAACGAGGTTATACTGTACAGTGGTGCTTGAAAGTTTGTGAACCCTTCATGATTTTCTATATTTCTGCATAAATCTGACCTAAAACATCATTTTTCACACAAGTCATAAAAGTACATAAAGAGAACCCAGTTCAACAAATGAGACAAAAATATTATACTTGGTCATTTATTTATCGGAAAATGATCCAATATTACATATTAGTGAGTGGCAAAAGTATGTGAACATCTAAGATTAATAGTTAATTTGAAGGTGAAATTAGAGTCAGGTGTTTTCAATCAATGGGATGACAATCAGTTGTGAGTGGGCAGCCTGTTTTACATAAAGAACAGGGATCTATCAAAGTCTGCTCTTCACAACACACGTTTGTGGAAGTGTATCATGGCACGAGCAAAAGGAGATTTCTGAAGACCTCAGAAAAAGAGTTGTTGATGCTCATTAGGCTGGAAAGGGTTCCAAAACCATCTCTAAAGAGTTTGGACTCCACCAATCCACAATCAGACAGATTGTGTACAAATGGAGGAAATTCAAGACCATTGTTACCTTCCCCAGGAGTGTCGACCAACAAAGATCACTCCAAGAGCAAGGCGTGTAATAGTTGACGAGGTCACAAAGGACCCCAGGGTAACTTCTAAGCAACTGATGGCCTCTCTCACATTGGCTAATGTTAATGTTCATGAGTCCACCATCAGGAGAACACTGAACAACAATGGTGTGCATGGCTGGGTTGCAAAGAGAAGGCCACTGCTCTCCAAAAAGAACATTGCTGCTCGTCTGCAGTTTGCTAAAGATCACATGGACGAGCCAGAAGGCTATTGGAAGAATGTTTTGTGGACGGATGAGACCAAAATAGAACTTTTTGGTTTAAAAGAAAAGTGTTATGTTTGGAGAAAGGAAAACACTGCATTCCAGCATAAGAACCTTATCCCATCTGTGAAACATGGTGGTGGTAGTATCATGGTTTGGGCCTGTTTTGCTGCATCTGGACCAGGATGGCTTGCCATCATTG
>JAJAGP010002192.1:0-129879 GCA_025084515.1 Ancistrus triradiatus
TTAAATATGCTGTGCAGCAAATTGTTCATACACTAGTATAGGCCACAAAGCAGGGTTTTTTTGCCCTTGGGCTTTGCTTGAGATTAATAACAATTCCCCTTTGTTCCCTCCTCTGAGACTCTGTGCAGGAGCATAAGTGCACACTCCACTGCCGCCCTCTGTCACGTGGCTAACACTAGCATTGACAAATGGAGAAGGACGCACATTAGCTTCCTCTATAGACCACATGTCTCCCTTCCAGTAATAGCTTCACCTTGTGGTGATCATAGCCCACTATCAGGATAGGAACAGAATCAATAGCTTTTCAAATGTAGTAATATTGCTCTTTATAATAGAGCCTATGCTTTTTGTTTTCCCCTGGCTAGACTATACTAAGGAAACTCTGTATCCACAGTGATTTAGTTTCCATTCAGAAACCTTTAAATTGTTGTTGAATGATATAAATTTTACATATGCAGTGTAAACATTACAATTATATGTTTTATGCACTGCTTCTCAATTTCTTTATATTTGGCCAGTCAAAGGCCTAATATCTTTATCTATAGTATTTGTATAGTATCACCCAGAGGATGATGTGTTCCCAGGTGAACTCCATTCCTCCTAAGGTTTCTTCCTTTTGCAATCTTTCCGTTCCACTGTCTCCTCTGACTGCCCATTTGGAGTCTAGACTTGACTCTTTAAAGCTGCTTTGTAACAATGACTATTATTTAAAACACTATACCAGTAAAATTGAATTAATTTGAATCTGGAGGTAATCAGCAGACACCTGCCAGGTTGTTAATCTTAACTACCACACCTTGCCGCCTGAATACTCAAATTAAAGACATCTTAAAACCCAACAGCCTGAGTTCAAGCAGTGGTATCCCTTAAGGATGCTGATAATATAAAGATTTATTTTAGGGCTACTCTGAACAAATGTGTACTGCATTTTAAGCAGATTTACAACTGTATGTATTATTTAGCAAACACATTTCTAGTATGGCATAGTCAGAACAGAACATAAAGAAAGCATAAAGGATACATTAGAATTATTCAGTTGTATGAGCAATTTAATTTCAAAGGAGATTCTAATGAATGAAACTGAATGATCATGTTAACAACATACTATATGTAGCCATTATATATGGCTGATTGCTTCGCAGTCAAACAATTGCTTAAGAAGATCATCTCCCCCTATATTGTCAAATATGTAATTCAGTACAGTACAGTACAGCTTTAGTAACTTGTATTGTGCTTAGGACCAGCCTCACCAGCCTAAAATGTTCAGACTTCAACAGAAAGTTCATGCAGCTTTACTTGCATAGTCTAAAGTGTGTTTTCTTTCTATCCATACAATACAATTTTCAAGCAACAAAATCAGGCTTTAAAGACTTACACATTTCAGTTCCATCAGGTTGCTGAGCCATCATAACATAACTTAGCGCCATCTGTTACGTACAGAGCATCTAACCATAGAACTTCTAACAGTAGACTTTTCAGAATGTTAAGTGTTCCTTTTTATGGGTGTTGCAAATTGCTTGTAGAAGGAAGACGCTCTGTTTTGTGGATCTTAATTCCATCCACATGCACCAGAATCATTTACATTTAGCTCACGTGTTTGGCCCTGCAATGAGGGTCAAATAGGTTGGGTGAGCAGGGTTTTGGGTCTTTATGCTGGTGCACCTCATGAGGTCTGCTCGTTTTTCTCAGGCCTGTGATTAATTGGAGCAATGAAGCTCATTATGAAGATTAAGGAGTTAAGGCAAAGTTATTGATCATTGTGCCTTTAATAACCTTAAAGTTACTTGCCTTTGCGTGTGTGTGTGTGTGTGTGTGTGTGTGTGTGTGTGTGTGTGTGTGTGTGTGTTAGTTTAAAGCAAGGAATGAATGTGATTGCAGAATTAAAAGAATATTCCAAGAATATTCCAGCTGGACTCATTTGATAGACTGCAACACTTATTTTCTGCTATTGTATATTCTAGTAATGATTAAATGTCATTGTGTGACATTTAAAGTCAGGTAAGCTCTCAACTTAATGGTTATGAAACACCCTGAAGCAAAATTAGCACACCAATGAATAGTATGAATAGCCATTACTACTTTAGAGATGCAGTAATGGCAAAGCTAGTTTGAGGACATGTAATAAAGTTTTTAATCAATATCACTGCCTCTCTGGGGGCTTTTCTAATATATGTGTATATATATATAAAATTGTAAAAAAAATATTGTAAATCATGGTGGAAAATAAGTATTTGGTCACCATACTCAACCATAGTCAAGACCAAAGAGCTGTTAAAGGACACCAGATAGAAAACTGTAGACCTGCACGAGGCTGGGAAAAGTGAATCTACAATAGGCAAGCAGGTTGGTGTGAATGAATCAACTATAGGAACAATTGTAAGAAAATGGAAGACATACAAAATCATTGTTAATCTCCCTCGATCTGGGGCTCCACGCAAGATCTCACCCCATTGGGTCAAAATGATCATGAGATTGGTGATTAAAAATCCCAGAACTACATGGAGGGACCTGATGAATGACCTGCAGAGAGCTGGGACCAAAGTAACAAAGGCTACCATCAGTAACACACTATGCCAAGAGGGACTCAGATCCTGCAGTGCCAGGCGTGTCCCCCTGCTTAAGCCAGTACATGTCCAGGCCCATCTGAAGTTTGCCAGAGAGAATATGGATGATTCAGAAGAGTATTGGGAGAATACCATGTGGTCAGATGAAACCAAAATAGAACTTTTTGGTAAAAACTCAACTGTCCATGTTACTCAGTGACAGCCCTAATACAATACTGTTCTAGAGGAGATCTGCATGGAGCAATGAAACAAAATACCAGCTGTGTAAACGTGGTGAAGAATTACAGAAAATGTTTGACCTCTGTCATTGCCAACAAAGGTTATGTTACATAGTATTGAGTTGAACTTTTGTTATTGACCAAATACTTATTTTCCACCATAATTCACAATTAAATTCTTTAGAAATCCTACAATGTGATTTCCTGGATTTTTTTCTCATTTTGTCTCTCATAGTTGAAGTGTACCTATGATGAAAATTACAAAATCATCTTTCTAAGTAGGAGAACTTGCACAATCAGTGGCTGACTAAATACTTTTTTGCCCCACTTGAGTGTAGTATTATGTGAAAATGGAAGGCTTTGTTACTGTACATAAGTATATTTTGTGAATACTTTAATCAAGTGTATATATAAATATTTATTCTGAACTTTCACTTTAATGAGCTCATGTTAAACATTTTATAGATACCTTGTTTACACATGGGCATTCATAAAATTACTAAACCTACGCATGTCTATATTAGACTAAATTTAGTTGCTAGTTTATACACAGTATGTGTAGTCTGACCTAACTAGTAATTCTGAGTATTTTCCCAGGTGACAGTTCTCAAATATGACTATAGTTTTGGTGTTGTACAGCATAGATAAATTAAACCCAAATAAAGATTCCTTGTAAGGATTGCTACACTTCACGCAAGCTCATACACAGGACATACAACATATTAAATTGTATTTCTATATTTTTAATTCTTACATTTAATGTGAGTATTCAAGTACACATACAATATTCAAAATATTACCAACAGCCCAGATGAAAATATTTTATATAGATAAATCTCATAAATATATTCCACGAGCATTCAAAAGGTTGAGATTATTGCTATGCATGTCAAAAATTCTCATTAAATAGAGGGTGACATATTATTGGATGCAACCTCTGATAGTTCTGATAGCAAGAAAAATCTAAATCAGCTCTGCACCGAGTTCTAGAGGCAGTGTATGACTGATCGAGCGGCATGAGGATCCGTTTCTAAAAGCTGGACCTATCTAGGAACATCAAGGACAATCAGTTCAGCCAATTACTCCTGTGAGATGTCAGACAAACCAGCTGAGTGGATCAGCCACTGCTCGCATGAGAGCTGCCAGCCTGTCAGTCATGGACGATGCCCTAAAAAAGACCTTTTAGTCTAATGCAGGTGCAGACCACTGCTCCAATAGAACAAGAAAGAAAGTCAATTAAATCCACATTCATTTGCCATGCACATCTAGTGCCCGAATAAAAAGCATGTTTTTAGCATGGTAATAAGATGGCTCGGAGTGTGTCAACCTTTGAGCTGGGAAGAGGGGCGTTTTGTGCCAGTCAGTGTGATAACCAAATAGCAGGGTGCATGTTCATGCTGCTTATCATGCCTCACCAGGAGTGTGTTACTAACGCTTCTAAAATCATTACAAAGTAGTACAGTGAATTCTGTCTAGTGGTTTGCAAACCAAATGCGATATTTAATTGTAGATTATGAACTGTGAGAAAAACAAATGCAAAAGTGGTTTGCTGTTTTGCAGCTTACTAATTTTACTGCTGCTCGTCTCCAGAACTACTTCTAATCATCTAAGCCAACTAGATTTTGGAACATGTCAGTGAGGATTCAAGTTATTTGAAAGTTCTATGTGCAATAAACATTGTATGGGGATTACGTTAATGTGGAGGTGAGCTGCTGTGTCCCTACCAATGTTGAGACCAAACCTAAATCTTGCCACCATATATGACAATTTAATCTACTGACTTGTAACTTTAATAATACTAAACAAATAACAATGCAATGGAGCTTAAGGATGGCTGAGATCCACAACATTTGTACCTTTAACATACTAGTTGCTGTGCATTTTAGTGAAAATAAAATAAAAAGTGTATTGATATCGCTACTACTGAGCTCATCTTTGAAAGAGACCCAACATTTACATATGTAGAAAAGCTCATTTGCATTGACCACACATTTTTTGTTTTTGTAGTTTTTGATAGATGACCGGACAGAGAAAGCTTTTTCACAGGTGCACATTTTCATGAAGACTGTGAATTATAAAGAGGAGACAGCATAAGTGTGCATGTGCACAGTTTAGTAAATCTGATTTTAAATTTTTTCATGTAGCATTGTAGATAAAAGTCCAGACAGTTAAACTATAAGAGTTTATGGCCATTGCACTCACTTCCATTCAGTCACAACAGCATTAGTGTGATTGGCAACTGATGCTGGACAGTAAAGCCTGGCTCACAGGTATTGATTCAAATTGATGGGGTTAAGGTAAGGGCTCTGGGCAGGTCAAGCAAGTTCTTCCACAACATACTTCAAACCATGTCTTTATGGCTTGTTTTTGCTTTGTGAGGAAACAGAAAATAACCTTCCCAAAACTAAATGCCATTGTATGTTGTAGCACTGGGGTTTATTTTCAGGCCTAAACTATAGAACAAACAGCTTAGTCCATTATACATCCTTCTTCACTAAATGTGTCACTACTCAATATTCAGGCAGATAAATTTGACCTAGCTTTAATCCCGGATTTATCAGACTGCCAGACGGTAACATTCATCACATTAGAAAAAAATCTGTTGGTATTGTGTTTCACCCAAACCCTTGACATTGCATATATGCTCTTAGTCATCTGTTGAACCCAACCCACAAAGTTTCCAATGAACAGCTCCTGTGCTTATGTTGCTTGCAGAGGGAAAATATAACTCTGTACTGACAGTTATAATCAAGGACAATTTAAGTTTTTTAGTACTGTGCCAACTTACCAACAGAGACAATATGGAAACATCACAAACTGCACCTAAAAGTTTTTGGACATTCAAATATTTAATTCAAAAGACGTTCTTTGAAGGCTTTCCACTAGATTTTGGAACAACTCTGTGAGATCAGGCACTCATGTTGGAAAATAAATTGGATTACTCATAACATGTACAGTGGTGCTTGAAAGTTTGTGAACCCTTTAGAATGTTCTATGTTTCTGCATAAATATGACCTAAAACATCATCAGATTTTCACGCAAGTCCTAAAACTAGATAAAGAGAACCCAGTTAAACAAATGAGACAAAAAAAATTATAATTTGTCATTTATTTACTGAGGAAAATGATCCAATATTACATATTAGTGAATGGCAAGAGTACCTCAGTATTCAGTACCTCCGAACCTCAGTATTAGCAGTTACTTTGAAGGTGAAATTAGAGTCAGGTGTTTTCAACCAATGGGATGACAATCAGGTGTGAGCGGGCACCCTGTTTTATTTAAAGAACAGGGATCTATCAAAGTCTGCTCTTCACAACACATGTTTGTGGAAGTGTATCATGCCATGGAGGACTGTGGTAGCCTAGCGGGTAAGATATTGGACAAATCCCATCTCTGCCAAGCTGCCACTGTTGGGTCCTTGAGCAAGGTCCTTAACCCACAATTGCTTGGATTGTAAGATTGTATCAAATGTAAGTCGCTCTGGATAAGGGCGTCTGCTAAATGCTGTAAATGTAAATGTAAATGCCATGAACAAAGGAGATTTCTGAGGACCTCAAAGAGTTGTTGATACTCATCAGGCTGGAAAAGGTTACAAAACCAACACTAAGTAGTTTGATGGAACAATGAATTCTGAATTATATCAGAGAATTTTAAAGGAAAATGTCAGAACATCTGTCCATGAACTGAACCTCAAAAGAAGGTGCGTCATGCAGCAAGACAACGACCCTAAGCACACAAGTCATTCTACCAAAGAATGGTTAAAGAAGAATAAAGTTAATGTTTTGGAATGACCAAGTCCTGACCTTAATCCAACTGAAATATTGGTGGAAAGGACCTGAAGTGAGCAAGTTAATGTGAGAAAACCCACCAACATCCCAGAGCTGAAGCTGTTCTGTATGGAGGAATGGGCTAAAATTCCTCCAAGCCGGTGTGCAGGACTGATCAACAGTTACAGGAAAACGTTTAGTTGCAGTTATTATTGCTGCACAGAGGGGTCACACCAGAACACCCCCATACTGAAAGCAAAGGTTCACATACTTTTGGCCACTTAGTAATATGTAATATTGGATCATTTTCCTCAATAAATAAAGCCCAAGTATAATATTTTTTCTCACTTGTTTAACTGGCTTCTCATTATCTACTTATGGGATCTGTGTAAAAATCTGATGATGTTTTAGGTCATATTTATACAGAAATATTTATACAAAATTTCAAACACCACTGTATACCAGTTACCCGATTATAATCTGGGTTTTCAACCTGCGCATGTGCCCCCATGGTTGCCAGGTCTGCATATTCTAACAAATTGGCTTTTATTTAGTCTCTTTTTCCATTGGCTTTAGTGTTTTGTGTTTTGTTTTTTCTCGTTTAATCTAATAACCCCAGAATTAAATGTGCCATGGAATTAAAGGCAGTGTTTATACTCGATATGCAGAATATACTCAAGAAAATGAAATATTATGTTATTTAATATTAAAGTTTGAAACTTATGTGACATATTTCTTTGAGATTGTCTGGTTGCAAAGTAGAAATCTGATTACTACCCGAGTCGTGTAAACCCAGAGGGATCTCATTACCTGATTACTCAAATGCATGTTTACTCATTGATTGAATTACAGAAAAAATTACTTTCTGCAGATATCGGATTATTAAGTGCATGTAAATACACTCCATGTAATACTGGAAGTGAGTAAATTCTTCAGTCCGGGTGGCACAAAGGCTACGTGGGTAACACTGTCACCTCCCAGTAAGAAGGTCCTGGGATAGAGGAGCTTGGGTCCTCCCTGTGTCTGTGTGGGTTTACTCTGGTGTTCTCCCACAGTCCAAAGACATGCATTAAGTTATTTGATTATGCTAAATTGGCCTGACTTCAGAGTGTGTGTGCCAAGTCAGATCAATTTAGCATATATATATAATATATATATAATATATATATATAATTAAATAAAACCTTTTGTGTGTTGCTGAAATGGCCATTGATGCTGATAATTAAATCAACAGGAACTCTTCAGTCTGACTCGTCAGCCTGTTTATCTATGGAGATTGCATGACTTTCTTCATACATTTATGCACCAACATGAAATATGTGAACCCACAATTATCTACTAATTCAAAATGATGTCTGCATATTTTTGACCATACTTCTTTATTAATAACCTTTGCTCCACGTTTTCAAATGCTGACTATATGCTCTTGTTTAAGTCTATTGATAGCATTAAATTAGGGCTCTGTGGCTGAACTTCTTATCCTTTGTCTGGAGCTCAGCAAACAAAACTCCAATATCACTGATCTACAGGTGGGCTTGTGCTCTCTGTCTGGCTGTGCAGCTTGGTGAACACAGATAAGCAGATTCATTGACATCCACCACCCAGCTCTCTGTTCATTCCCAGACCCCATTACAGCTTATTGATTTGTAGGTGACTGAAGGGCCCTGGCATTTTTCCTTCATTTCAGCTTTTACAAACACACAGTCACAAGTTTATTGGGTACATCTATTTAGTATAGATTAAATTTATTATGAAATGCTCAGCACATGTCAGTATTGTTACACACTGATTTTGAAGGACGTAATGTTGGCCCGAAACAGCCACCAAAACAACAACTCATAGATACATATAACACTGCGATCAAAAGACAGAAACTGAATTTGAATGAAAAATTATTTACTCTCAGAAGGAACCCAAAAAGATCCACCAAAACTAAATCCTAGGCACAACCTTAAGCTAAGATAAAAATACATTACTTAAGAGTATGTTTGTTTAGTAATTTCATTCATTCATTCACTTCACTTTATCTGTTTAATCCTGGAGAGGCCAGCAGCATAGGGCGCAAAGCAGAAACAACCTTTCATTGCAGGGTAAAAATTTATTGTAGGGCATACACACTCACACCCTGGGGCCACTTTAGCATAATTGATTAGCCTAAAGTATGTATTTGGACTGTAGAAGGAAACTGGAGCATCTGGAGTAAACCCACACAAACACGGGGAGAACATGCAAACTCCCACAGAGAACAGACCCAGACTGCTCCACCTGGGATTGAACCCAGGACCTTCTTGCTGTGAGCGACAGTGCAACCCACTTAGCCACCATGCCACCCCGAAACATAAGATTAATTTCCAATAAAGTTGATGTATCAAACATAAGGAGATAACTAATTAAATTGTTTTAATTTGCTGTCTAAACTGCATATAAATTGCACAAACACAGACAAAAGTCAGGGAAACTGACCCATTAATTT
The DNA here is from genome assembly GCA_025084515.1 of Ancistrus triradiatus. Classification (NCBI taxonomy): domain Eukaryota; kingdom Metazoa; phylum Chordata; class Actinopteri; order Siluriformes; family Loricariidae; genus Ancistrus; species Ancistrus triradiatus. The sequence goes on from JAJAGP010002192.1 coordinate 9,023, forward strand.
AGATTATATAATCTAATGTGTTACTGAATAAACTAGGCCTTATACAGCCAAACCCACAAACCAAGTGTTTAAGACTCTATTTGAGACTCATAATGTTTTTCTATGAAGAAACCAAGCTGTTTTGACAGCTGTTTTTCATTCATTATAAATACAGTTGTGTTTACACCCTTCTACCTCATGTAGTTCAACCTTAATTTCTGAGACTCTATTCAGCTGTTCTTTGGTAACTAAAGCCATCAATAACACGAAGACGAAATGTACACATGTTTTCTTCCTAAAACAGGATAAAATTAGGTTGAGGTCTGAATACTACTGTTTGGCTGTTTTGGTGTTTTCCTGCTACAAGTTTCAAACCTTATCCAACTAGTCAACTAATTACTGTGGTAGCCTAGCGGTTAAGGTACTGGACTTTGGACCAGAAGGTCCAGGGTTCAAATCCCACCTTTGCCAAGCTGCCACTGTTGGGTCCTTGAGCAAGGCCCTTAACCCTTAAATTGCTTGGATGGGTTACCAATTGTAAGTCGCTCTGGATAAGGGCGTCTGCTAAATGCTGTAAATGTAAATGTAAACAGCTCTTCTTAAGTTGAAGTGGATGTTTTAGAGTAGAAAACACTTAACTGTATAGGGCACTGCTTTGCCCATTTTTTGTTTCCCTGCTCTAACACAACTGAATCAGCTGTTATCTCATCAGCCAGCACCACACCATTCTGTGTTAGAGGAGAAAACACACAAAAGGTGCAAAAAGGTGGCCTACATATCTTGGATTGGGAACAATTATATTTCACCTTTGTGAAACCAGAACATTATACAAATATATCAAAATTGAGAGTGTGTGAACTAGTGGAGAGAAGAAAGTAAAGATGAACTACTACTAGAGATTTCAAGATACAGCTATACCAACATCAACACCAATACCAAAAATAAGATGAGAAGAGCAAAAGAAATGAGAGATGCAAGAACAGACCTTATAAAGAAGATAGAGAGCAACAGGATTAAAAGAGCAGAGAGGAGAGCTCAGGATGGGACAGAAAAATCTAAATGGTCAGAGACAGGTGAGCACATTAAATACTATATAAATGCATTAGTAATTCATTTTAATTTACCTTGAAATGTAAAGCTATTTTCCTGCACAAAGCTTTTGTTTCAAATTGAAATTGTCTTAGCAGTATTCCTGGTAATTCCTTTAATGATGTCTGTACCATTTAATCCAAGCCATGCAGTTCTTTGTTTTCCTATATTTGCTATACTTACAATAACTGTTTTATGTGCATGTGTTTGGATCGAGAAAAGGTTTAAATGGTAGTCCATCATCGTGGTGTCCTCTGCTGGCCGACTTCTGCTGGCCCTGCAGACCATGCTTACTACTGAACCCTGTGCTGTTTGGAGTTATACTGTACCTGCATGACATAGGCTAGGAACGACGGAGATATAACATGAAAAAAAAATTGCAGTACTTGTGCAGTACTTGTTTTTGTAGTTTTATCATTTAATTTTTTCTTGTTTTGGTCAACTTTGTAGTTTTAAACAATATTTAGCATCAGCATTGAAAATCACTAACATAATATCACTGTGTGAATAGAAGCTTTACATTCTTTGCGTTCAGAACTAAACCATGTAGAAACCATGTAGAAAAAAAGACAAAAGAGAGCCGTGCAAGTCAGCCCTCATATCATGTAGCAGGCTGTAGTGCGAGTCATTTTTCATGTGCTCAGACCAGTTAACCTTTTATCAGTCAACTAACAGAGTGGTGTTTCTGTTTTCAGGGCCTCTGACAGCCAGGATCTTTTATGTCGAACAAGACATATCGGTGAATGTCACTGCTTAGCTATTACTCGTCCTGCAGTGATGGCATGTAGCCTTATCAGCTTTGGTTATCTGAAACACTGAGGATTAATGGACATGCACTGGTAGAAACTGCTAATGCCACTGAGAGTGTGGTTGCACTTTGCCTTCTCACTGTGAGGACAACAGAAGGAGCCAACATATGAGCTTATTAGTAAAATTATAAGTAAAAGAAATCAACTTCAACCTTTTCAAAATAGGAGGTCATTTTGGAGGAATAAGTTCATTATTTCTGCATATATGTAATACTTATACATACATGGCATAATACTATTTCACAATGCATTTTTTGTGTGAACATATTCAAATGCATTAAAATAAATTGATCATAATTGTTTCTGCATCCAAATGCAATGTGGTGTGGCTAAACCTTCTGAATCATTCATTTATGTATTTATTCATTCATTTCGTATCTGCTTATTCCTGATGAGTTTTGAAGGAAAGCTGCACATTAACGGCAGTTTAGAAACACCAATTAACCTAACATTGTCTGGAAACTGGAGTACCCAGAGTAAACCCACTCAGACATGGGGAGGTGTTGTGATGATAAAACATAAATAAAACCATTAGGTGACAAAACCACACAGAATATGTTTTATTAATACAAATTATACCCACAATGTAATCATACATTTGTGTAAGAAATTTTTATTCAATATCTTATCCACTTAATCCAATACAAGGTCACTGGGAGCCGGGCACTAATCAGCAGACCATGGTGCAGGAGGGGACCTAACTCTAGCTAGGGCACATGCAGACGTGCAGTTACTTGTTCATTCACATTGGGGTATGTCAGAAACACCAGTTTAGCCCATGCATGTCTTTGGAATGTGGGAGGATACTGAAGTGTCTGGACAAACTCCACCCAGGCATAGGGAGAACATGCAAACTCCACACAGCCAGAGTCCAGGCTGGGAATCGAAATGGGATCCCTGGAGCTGTGAAGCATCAGTGCAAAAAAACTGCTCCACTGTGCCTACCTTGGCAAATAATGTAAATTTAAAAAAGGAGACTTACATCAGCATACATTGTTTTGGGTTTTTGTAGTCTGCCTTCTGTTAATCATTTTAGACACTACAATAATTAGTTCATGCACATTTTCATTGGGGGTAAATGTGCAGAGGTGCACGCACACACTGACTTTGATTTTTAATTATCTTTTTTTTATTAAAAATAGCATTATATAAAGAATGATTGGAAATTCTTGTCAATTTTGGGGGGGGGGAGTGGGGGGTTTGCCGTCCGTGCCTCAGATATGTTACAACAATATGTGCAATTGATAGAGACATTAGATGATTTTAATAGGAGGTACATAATGCATATTATTTTGGAGCAGTTATTCTAATCATCTGTTGTCTACCAGCTACAAACGTTTATTTAAATAGTTGTTTATTCAGCATATCTGAGGAAAAGCAAATTCCGCAGTTACTAAAATGTGGTATACTGTTTATAATAACATGGATAAGTTAAATAATCTTGATAACTTTAGTTGGAACATAATTTGGAACTGAAGGCTTTTTGACTCTTAAGATCATAAGGAATATTGTGGTGTTTTCATTACTCTACCACGTCTCTCAAATGAATGAATTTTCTTGTTATTGCAAAGGGTGGACCAGGCCTCTTGCCTCATCTTATTTGCCACTGCAAACCTGTAACAATATTAAATTCATGATATCTTATCAAGTACCCATTTTGTTGTAGCTTCATAGTATTCCTGCTTCCACTGTTTTCAGAAGAGGAACTGGACCCGTTGTTGGACTGAATAGGATAAAGAAGTTACTGAAGATGAATGAATTACAACTGACTCAATATATATACTGTATGTCTTACTGCACCCACAAGATGCAGAATTCTGTGAATATGAATATAAATGGATATGCATCATAACGGCAAGTTGGGTAAACTGATCTGGAATTGTTAAAAAGGTCAGAAGTCAATCAAACTGCACTCACAGATCACAATGTAAATCAATGTAACTGTACACATTTTGCACAATGCACTTGATACATGGATGTGTCTATAAAGTAGACACAGTTATCCAGAATGATTCTACTCTGAGAAAGAGTGGGAGCAAATTTTAGTTTTCCTTCTCTTAATGTGTCACAGAGATTTCGCCATGTCTTTTTTCACATCATCAACAAAAAAAAAAAACCAAAGACACGAGCGAAGTTTAGAAGAAGAAGAAAATTGTAGACCTGCACCAGGATATAAGGAGTGAATCTACAATAGGCAAGCAGGTTGGTGTGAATAAATCAAATGTGGGAGCAATTGTAAGAAAATGGAAGACATACAAGACCATTGATAATCTCCCTCGATCTGGGGCTCCACGCAAGATCTCATCTCGTGGGGTCAAAATGATCATGAGAACGGTGAGCAAAAATCCCAGAACTACACAGAGGGACCTGATGAATGACCTGCAGAGAGCTGGGACCAAAGTAACAAAGGCTACCATCAGTAACACTACACCTGCAGTGCCAGGCATGTCCCCCTGCTTAAGCCAGTACATGTCCAGCCTGTCTGAAGTTTGCCAGAGAGCATATGGATGATCCAGAAGAGGATTGGGAAAATACAATGTGTTTAGATGAAACCAAAATAGAACTTTTGGTAAAAACTCATTTCGTCGAGTTTGGAGGAAGAAGAATGCTGAGTTGCATCCCAAGAACACCATACCTACTGTGAAGCATGGGGGTGGAAACATCATGCTTTGGGGCTGTTTTTCTGCAAAGTAGACAGGACGACTGATCCGTGTTAAGGGAAGAATGAACGGGGCCATGTATCGTGAGATTTTTAAGCCAAAACCTTCTTCCATCAGTGACAGCATTGAAGATGGAATGTGGCTGGGTCTTCCAGCATGACAATAATTCCAAACACGCCGCTCGGGCAGCAAAGGAGTGGCTCCATAAAAAGCATTTCAAGGTCATGGAGTGGCCTAGCCAGTCTCCAGACCTCAACCCCATAGAAAATTGGTGGAGGGAGTTGAAAGTTCGTGTTGCCCAGCAACTGCCCCAAACCTCACTGCTCTAGAGGAGATCTGCATGGAGGAATGGGCCAAAATACCAGCTACAGTGTGGTATAGCTAAACCTGGTGAAGACTTACAGGAAACATTTGACCTCTGTCATTGCCAACAAAGGTTATGTTACAAAGTATTGAGTTGAACTTTTGCTATTGACTTATACTTATGTTCCACCATGATTTACAATTAAATTAAATTTGATTTCCTGGATTTTTTTTTCTCATTTTGTCTCTGATAGTTGAAGTGTACCTATGATGAAAATTACAGACCTCTCTCATCTTTCTAAGTAGGAGAACTTGCACAATCAGTGGCCGACTAAATACTTTTTTGCCCCACTGTATTAGCATACACCCTTTCTAGGGTGACATACAACTGATAGAATCTTGCAAAGTACAATTAAGGCAATTTTGGAGAACTGTGGTGGCTTAGTGGGCAGATTAATAGACCATGGACCAAAAATGTCCAGGATTCAAACCCCAGAACTATCAAATTGGCTCTATTGTGCCCTTGAAGAAGGCCTTTAACCCACATTGTTTGGATTGTACATTGTTAGATTTTATCCATTGTAAATCACTATGGATAAGTGCATCTGTTAAATGCCGAAATATAATTGTGGGTCAAACGCACAACAATGGCTGCTTGACAGTCACTGGACCTTCTGATTAATCCAGTACTGTGACTGCTGTTACCATTCCCAAAGTCATTTTACATTACTCAAGCTGTAAAGCATGCAACTGAATGAACTGGTGAACAAATCTGGAAAAAAAAATAAAAAAAACATTTAACTGAAAGTACTTGAGAAAAAAACTTAAAGTGTCATGTCTAGTTCCTTAAAATAAGCAAAATGAAAGAAGCTATACTTGCAGGCTTATTTTACATATCAGTTTTCAGATGCTTTATCTGTGTTCTTGTCTAAGGCATGCCGGGTTGGCATTTCTCTGCTAGGATTAGAGCTGAAAGCAACGCAATGTGCTCTTCACTTCTTGCAGATCTAAAAGTCAGGGTAAGAATTTATAGATCAAATCAGAAATTCCGTCATTTATGCACTAAATTAGATTGGATCGAATGCCGTTTGGCTGATTAATACTGAAGTGTACAGTTATGTACACCATAGAAATGTAATAGTATTGAAATAAATAACTATAGCAGAATTAATGATAATTCAAGACAATTTACTAATGGTTTATGTTATTTGTTTGGCTTACATCACCTGCAACCCACAGTTCTTAACCTGCAACTAACAGTTATGTATTTTAACCCTGGTATTTACTATACATACATTGATGTATAAAACCAGCTTTGGACCACTGTTATTGCACAGCTGATAAAGACGCATGTGTTTGGCTGACATATATTAGAAGGCTCTTCAGCATTTAATCATCAGCATTGCTGGATGACCTTTCAGCTCCTCACAGTGGCTGAATGCTGTGTCCTTGAAGAAGGATCTTTCTGTCCTCTAGGTACATTTTGCCAAACACCCAATATCCTCGATCACAGTGGGTAGATTTTCCAATATCCATTACTTCCACTGAGGTCAGTGCAATCCTACTGAGTCTGCCAAGACTTTGCAAGTGCTGATAAGGACCTTACACCTAACTCAGTAACAAATCCCTCCATGACCCAGAATGCTCATCTCTTAACACAGTGTTTTCCAAAATTGTCCTCAGGTGGTCTACATTTTTGCTCCCTTTAGATCCTTGAGCACTTAAGCATACCATTCTCATTTTGCAATTCTTTTCTGAGCTGGAAGCTGGGACAAATCAACAGTGTGAACCATCTTGCAGACCCTGACTGCTTTAAGATAATTAATATATTTCATTCTATTGAGAGAAAGTACCCTCTGAAAATTTTAAGAAAGAAGCGAAGCATGGACAGAACAGTGGAAGCCAGTGTTATTTCAGCCTGCTGTTATTGTGAGCTCTATCTCCACCTTTGCACATTTCATTACATGTCACATTGGATTTGCTACAAATATGTCTTTCACCAAGATTTTCACTTTCTGGATCACAGTAATCTTCCCCCCATTTCTCTGACCCACAAAGAAAAGTAGCACAAGCCCTGATTCTGTGATTCCTGTGGATATTGTCACAGCCTCCCTCTCTCTCCCCCCTCCCTCTTTACCCAAGCTTAGCCTGCCAATCACGCTTTAGCGGCATTCAAGTGGCAACAGTGTTAATGATGTATTTCCCTTGTAATCCCTGCTCAGTCTGATAGCATATGATGGCTGGTGCTATATATGGTGGTTTGCCATTGTTTGCAGTGCTAGCACTAAGCCCAGACAATCCAGCCACTGAGACCTTTATGCATTGCAAAATGCGCAAAACAGGGCACTAATATGTTAGCCCGCCACCTCAGAGACCCAGGCTAGAGTTGTTCCAGGTGGGTTGGATGTCGCATGCAGACACTGTGTTTAGGGGAGAGTACACCTGCCAGATGATTTGGCAATTCCTACCCATCCCTGCTATGGACTGGAGTTTGTGTTCCCTGGGGACAGACATGGTTAAAATTAGACAAAAAATAACAATAAATAAACAATTCAGTTAAATATTTAAATTAACATGGTCACATTCAAAGCTCACTGCATAAATTCCAAATGTTTTGAACATCTCAATCCAACTCATTCATAATATGTCGTTTCTGTCTACACTTGCTTAAGTACTGAGTGCCATGTTTTAGATTATCTGTGTTTTTTGACTTGTGGTGTTATTTCCAACCATTGCAGAACCAGATGTTCAAATTTCAGACAAAGGCTTGATAATAATCACGAAGTTATGGTGGACACCTTTGTACCAGGGCAAAAAGAAAAATCAAGTAATTACTACGTACCACATATTCAGACCAGGGTAGTAATTCAGCATTTTCAAATGAATTAGATGATAATATCGTTTTTCTAAAGGTTCAAGGATATGAATACCCAATGTCAGGATGATGACCAGACTGGTGCTTCTGGGTAATCAACTTCACAGACAAACCTTTATTTCTGCTCCAAATTTAACTTCTTATCTGTGATCAGCAATTTAAACAAGCATGCTCCTTTTATATTTAGTGCTTTTCACTGTAACTTTGTGGGCTTTGGATTAATAGCCCATGAAGAGCTCTGTGTTCTAGCATTCAGATGTGAAACTGACTGTCTAACCTAATCATTGTGCCCCATAAAGTGAAGTTTCCATTCACTTAACATCACCTCTGTATTTAGAAACTCATAGGCAGTCATCAATGATTTGCTGTTTTACTGAGGAATAAATGTGAGGTGACACAGAGGCCAAATTCTCACTCCCGCCCATCAGGAAGAGGAAGATTAGAGAGTACACATATGAAATAGGACAAAGCCGTGTTAACCTTCATAGTTAGGCAACAGCTATAAAATAGTTATAAACTTAATCTAAAATCCCCTCTCTCTCTCTCTCTCTCTCTCTCTCTCTATATATATATATATATATATATATATATATATATATAGTTACAACACCAGCCTGTAAGTGGACACAAGTGTATTTTGCTCTCCAATCTTCTAATAGAGAACTACCTATACCATGTAGAGGTAGTCAATGGTGACTACATGGTTAATATCAGTAAATTACATTCAACAAAGTTGCTTTCAAGTTTGATCAGGTTTTACCTCATTTGCTTAACTGCAGTTTTGATTTTCAAAAATGTATTTTGTGGAAGTAAGAGTGCTATTTCATATAAATGGATATGACCAACTTGTGTGTAATAATTTTGTGAACTATTATACACAGTGACATATCACAAAATGCCATTTTAACTCATTTCTTAGTCCCCATGTTTGGATTATTGAATAATAGATCAATTGCCTGAAAACCAAGCAATTAGCAGATAAATTATCTATACTTTCCATTCTTTCATAATAACTGAATAGTGAGAAACAAACACTCCAATTCTACCTGTCTAGTATTCATAATATTGAAACTCTAGTGACTCACTGGGGTGTAGACAGTCTTATTCCAATTCTTGACTAAACTACAATAATCCTATCCAATAAGACAGCTTATTGCAAATCTTAGTCATTCAAAAGCTGTATTTTTCGCATCTCGAGATCTGATGAAAACAAAAAAAACTTGTCATATAACAATCCTTGTAATCACTGATGCCTCTTTGCCAGTGTTCCAAACTGTTTCCCTAATGTGTGCTAGTTCCTGGCACGCTGTTTGAAATATGCATGTTTGCTCTCAATTCGTAGTGTCCACAGATGGATGAAAGCGAGTAAAAGCTGACAAGCCACTTAGGATAATGACTGAGGTAATGATACTTGGGTTTTAGTAGCCAATTAGAAAAGGATTGGCATTAGGAATGCAGTTACTTATTGATTAGAATTTTTAAATATGCTACCTGACAAATGAAAATAGCTGCTGCACTGACAAGTTCCTGAGCAAACACCAGTTTTGTAATGCATGGCTCAGGCCTATGCACACACATTTTGGGGTCAGAAGCTCAAGGGAAAGGAGCAACCTCCATCCCCTGCCAACCAGCAAACTACACGGCACCATTTCCACTGCTTATACCCTGATGCCATTTATAATCACAGTCACCATTTCAGATGAAATATCTTGTAGATTAGCACTAAAAGGTAAAGCACAGACCAATTTTAGCTTGTGTATTAGAAGTTACACTTACTTCCCAAGACATCAATAACCACACTTATGCCACACTTTATGATCCCTGAGTGTAACCAACTTCCATTTTAGCTTGAAACCTAAATGAGACTGGTTTATATCACATACAGTATTCCTTGCACATATTCAACAATTGTTTCATCTCGTGACCCTATGCATTGTGGGAGTAAAATTATTTAAATATTACAGAGATTAAAAATTGGTCTGTGTTTGACCTTTATTACAAATGTCTACAAGAGTGGCAAACACTCAAAGTATCTTGTGTTATTTCTTCCCTCTTGTCTAAGTCTAGCAAATCCTGAGACTGGATCGATCCAATTGAAGACCATGGTTTCTTTCTCTCATATTTTGCCATCCCATGAGTCATTCTGAAATAGAGACTCAATTGTGTCTTTGATTGGATCACACCACAAAGAATACAAATTGGACCTGGGTCAGGACCATTGAAATGATTCATAGAATCTGTTGTTCTTTTTTGAACGCTTTCAACATGTATTTTTGAAAAGAGATCCTCACATTCTAAGGCATGCATAACTACGCCTATATCGCCTTCATGTACCTGGAGAGCAACCATCTTCTGTTTCAGTTCTGAAACATTAATGTGATTGGTTTATGATATATTCCTTGCAGATATTCAACAACTCTTTGTACAACAGAGGACAGAAGCAAAAAACTGGCCTGCAATTTCAGATATTACTGAGCCAGACATCTCAACAATGCTTCAACACCAACTTCTAGGCAGAACTCTTCAGCACTTTTATTACAAGTCAAACTGATTTTCTCCCCAATAATCTTTGTGACTCTGTCAGGGGGTGCATTATGCACATGCTGCAGTGCTCTCTTATTATACTGAAGAGGACTAAGAACACCTTTCAAGACAGCTTTGCACTGCCACCTCTGAGCAGGCTGCATTGCAACCTGGCTTGTCATGCTTCAGGAAACTGCATATTTCAAAATCAGCAACCAACTTCTTACACCTGTAGGGCAGTGTATAAAAGTATGCACAATGCCATTGTTCACTGCTGCACCTGTTGTAGAAGGGTAGCCCCAAGGTTACCCTGTGAGAATAGTTACTTTAAAAAAGAAAGAAAAGTAATCAGTGAATGCTACTTAATCCTGAAGGATTCTAATGAGAAGGCCGTGAAAGAAAGCAACAAATGATTATTTAAGGCATGGACTGTAAAGAACTGTTCAGCGAAGTTGAACTGAACGAGTTACTCATTTCAGCATTTTCTGATGGAATGCTGTGAATAAAGAAAGGACAATATCACATTTCAGTTTGGGAGACCATGGATGCCATTTTAGACTGCTCACTGTTGCTAGATGCCAGTTTGAATTCCTTGTTGTTGGCAGATGCCATTTTGTAAACATTTGGAAAACTAATGATTAATTTCCCACCCATGTCTGTCACTCATAGACATCTCATAGGTATGTGCCTTATAGCTTGTCTCTAGGAGCAAAACCCACTCAGAGTGCACAGTGAAATAAATGGCATTTCATTTATAGTAGTTAATTGATATGAGAAGTAACTATAGACAAAATTATAGACTCTGCCACATTGACATTTGACTTACACTTATAGTGAAAACACATTAAGAAGGAAAAGGACAAACTGTCTAATCCTAATGTCAGTTTGGCTTTATATCAAAATGTTTTAACTTTAATGTTGACCTTTTGTTTGCTATAAATTTCCATGTGCCTGAACCATACTAGAACCATACTGCAAGTGCACAACCTGGCAGAACATTAAGTTTCAGGATAACTAGGGGTAGGTAACCATTTGGTAACACTGAATACTTACCGCAAAACACATCACTCTGGAGAACGGAGTGCATTTCTCGTTAAAACTCATTTTGCAGTATATCTATTTCAAATATAACGGATCAAGGTTTATTTGTGTAATTGAACTAATAATGTGTATTGTCTTTTGGCACCGGGACCTCAGTAAGTTTAATTAGGTTTGTGGAACCCAGCATGTAAAGTTCCAGATTTAATGCTTTTAGTTGCTACAGTGGTGCTCTAAAGAATTTTCTATAATTCTGCATAAATATGACCTAAAATATCATCAGATTTTGACAAAAGTCCTAAAAGTAGATAAAGAGAACCCAGTTAAACAAATGAGACAAAAATATTATGCTTGGTCATTTATTTATTGAGGAAAATGATGAAATATTACATATTAGTGAGTGACAGAAATATGTGAACCTCTAGGATTAGCAGTTAATTTGAAGGTGAAATTAGTGTCAGGTGTTTGACACATCTGTCCATGAACTGAATCTCAAGAGAAGGTGGGTCATGCAGCAAGACAACACCCCTAAGCACACAAGTCGTTCTACCAAGGAATGGTTAAAGAAGAATAAAGTTAATGTTTTAGGATGGCTAACTCAAAGTCTTGACCTTAATCCAATCGAAATGTTGTGGAAAGACCTGAAGTGAGCAGTTAATGTGAGGAAACCCACCAACATCCCAGAGTTGAAGCTGTTCTGTACGGAGGAATGGGCTAAAATTCCTCCAAGCCGGTGTGCAGGACCTGATCAACAGTTACAGGAAACGTTTAGTTGCAGTTATTGCTGCACAGGGAGGTCACACCAGATACTGAAAGCAAAAGTTCACATACTTTTGGCACTCACTAATATGTAATATTGGATCATTTTTCTCAATAAATAAATTACCAAGTATAATATTTTTGTTTCATGTGTTTAACTGGGTTCTCTTTATCTACTTATAGGACTTGTGTGAAAATCTGATGATGTTTTAGGTCATGTTTATGCAAAAATATAGAAAATTGTAAAGGGTTCACAAATTTTCAAGCACCGCTGTATTTGGTAACTTGTCATTGCTTGTACTTTTACCATTCAGTAGAGTTCCTTTTAAATCATCTGGCTCTGTTATACATTTTCTAGGAGTTTAATTAGTTTTGCTTTCAGGTTGTACGTGGTTACTCACTTTTGTTGGGTTAGGTGTAACACATATTTAGGCATATATGTAACAGAGAACACAGCTTTGCTAATGTGATCAGACATTTGTGTGCATAATTCAGTATGCAGAAATGCGTTATATGCTTTTGTTGTTTTTTTTTTAATTGTGTGCTGTTCAGCCTATATATTATTTATGATCCTACAATGAATCTTTAATTAAAAATACATAACATACATTTGCCTTTAAGCTAAGCTATTGCAGCATAACAGACATATATTTGCCTTTATTAGCCATTAAGTGATTTCTTTTGAAAATCTTTAATGCTTCAAAATGTAATAAAGGCTTTGTTCTAACCATTTTTATTGGTCATCCTAAAAGCTCTCAACATGCACTAGCTACAAATATTTACTTATATTAAGTAAATGTGATTTCAAACATGGCTCGCCAATGGCTAAAATGGGTTACTCATTGAAGGGCACATTTTAAAATCAATAAGCCACATCCATTTGTTAATAATTTATTTTATTTTAACCTTGATTGATTGAAACTGAAATCTAATAAACAAGTCAGCACATGAACATAACACTCAGTACACAACATAAAAATGACAATTGACTAGTAATTACACATAAACCTTATGTCACGAACGGGGTGCCTAACTGGCAAGGAGGAGACGTGCGCAGGTTCTAACGTGATAACCATTATGATGTTTATTCAAAAGAAAATGCACAAAACACAAAAGCAGGCTTAAACAAAAACACAACACAGCCTATAGCTGGTAACTATAACAAAAGCTGGCTCTAACCGCCGAACTAATGCATACATGAGCTTTATCCCAAAAACCATAACATAGGCGAGCCTGAACCGCTGAACGAACGTACATGAGCTTATCGCCAAAACCATAACATGAGCGAGCCTGAACCGCTGAACGAACGTACATGAGCTTATCGCCAAAACCATAACATGAGCTGCGCCTTTGACCGCTGAACGAACGTACAATGAGCTTATCGCCCAAAAAACCATAACATACGCGGGATTGAACCGCTGAAACTAACGTACATGAGCTTATCCGCCAAACCTAACATGAGCTTATCGGCCAAACCTAACATGAGGAGCTTATCCGCAAACCTACATAGCTTATCGCTCAAACCATTACATAGCGGGCTTGAACCGCTGAACGAACTGCATGAGCTTATCGGCCAAACACCATAACATACGCGGGGCTTTGAACCGCTGAACGAACGTACATGATCTTATCGCCAAACCTAACCTTAGCTTATCGCCAAAAAAAAACCTTAAAACATGACTTATCGTCCAAACCTTAACAATGAGCTTAATCGCCAAAACCTTCAATGACTTATCGCCAAGAACCATAACATAAGCGGCTTGAACGCTGAACGGACATACCGTCTGTGACATGGGCAAGGGAGCTTTTTCGCCTCGATAATTCCCCGCCCGAGGGGGAGGACCGGGATGCTGTTTAATCATTCTTGCCTTACAGCTGTAATCATTACGGGGGGTTTAGCGTCCCGGCATCTCCTCGGCGTCTTTGCAACCTGGTGGCCCTGCAAGTCCTGTCCTGGATCGCCACCCGCGACTGGGAGGAGCTCACACCCGTTCTCACGGGCGTACCGTGGACATATCCCCCCCCCCCAGGAGCCCGAACGGAGCTATGGGCCTCCTTCAAGGCCCCCTTCAACCCTGTCCGGGGGTTTCCCTCTCTGGGCGGAGCCTAGGCGAAACGCGACCCACAACCATGGTTCCGAAACAGCCTCCGGAGACGGACGGCCCCCATCACATGAGCAGAGCCGTGAACCGAGATGCCGACAAAGCTGAGTACGACGAGGCGACGCTTGTGAACCGCAGGGACGACATCGGCGCTTGCAACGGCGGAGACGACGTAGGCGGCCGTTCTTTGGCGGCGGAAGGAGAACGAGGCGCCCGCGCTTGGCGGCGGAGGAGACGAGGCGTACAGTGGCCTCGCTTGGGCGCTTGGCGGCGGAGGAACTGATGGCTTGGCCCGCGCTGGCGGCTGAGGAGAACGAGGCGGCCGGCGCTGGCGGCGAGGAGACGAAGGCGGCCCGCGCTTGCGTGCGAGGAGACAGCGGCCGCGGATTTGCGGCGGAGGAACGAGGCGGCCGCGCTTGGCGGTGCGGAGACACGATGCGGCCGCTCTTGACGGCGAGTCCGACGACGTGGGCGCGTGACGGCGGAGTTCTACGACGCGCGCTTTACTCGGAGTCGACGACGGCGGCTATTGACGCGGAGTCGCGACTGTGCGGCTGACGCGGAGTCGACGACGGCGCTGACGGCGGAGCGCACGTGCGGCTTGACCGGCGGAGTCGACGACGTGCGGCTGACGGCGGAGTCGACGACGTGCGTCTTTTGACGGCGGAGTCGACGACTGCGGCTGACGGCGGGAGTCGAACCGCTGACAACGTACATACTTATCCGCCAAAACCATACTTGAGCGACGCCTGAACCGCTGAACGAACGTACATGAGCATAATCGCCAAAACCATCACATAAATAAGCGCTGGCTTGAACCGCGACGACCGTACATGAGCTATCGCCAATACCTTAACATGAATCCTTATCGCAAAAAACCTTAACAGGAAGCTTTATCCGCCAAACCCTTAACAGGAAGCTATTCGCCAAAACCTTAACATTACTTATCGCCAAAACCATTCATGAGCGGGCCTTGAACCGCTGAACGAACGTGCATGAGCTTTCGCCAAAAACCATAACATAAACGCGGGCTGGAAACCGCTGAACTAACGTACATGAGCTTATCGCCAAAACTTAAAACATGAGCTTATCGCCAAAACCTTACACATGAGCTTATCGCCAAACCTTAACATGAGCTTATCGCCAAACCTTAACATGACTTATTCGCCAAACCTTAACATTAGCTTATCGGCCAAGAACCATAACATAAGCGGGCTTGAACCGCTGAACGGACATACCGTCTGTGACATGGCAAAGGGAGCTTTCCCTCGATAATTCCCCGCGCCGAGGGGGAGCCGGGATGCTGTTTAAATAGTCTTGCTTACAGCTGTAAGTCATTACGGTAGCGTCCCGGCATCTCCCTCGGCGTCTTTGCAAACCGGGTGGCGCTGCAAAGGTCCATGTCCTGGATCGCCACCCGGCGACTGGGAGGAGCGCAACACCCGTGCTCACGGCGTACCGTGACACCTTATACTAAAGTACCACCATTGTGGCCTTAAACCATATTGACTGACAGTAACATTAGTTCTCTAACAATAACAACTTTTAACATATAGCACACAGTATAATTAGCTGCTAAACTGGTTATAATTTATCAAAGCTGCATAACATTTTGTAGCTATTTTCTGACTGAGTTAGTTGCAGCCTGCTAAAGCTTTATTGGTCGTGTCTTACATTAATGACAATTTGAGGATCAATGTTTTCTGGTCACTCACTGGTAGAACTATTTTAAATAGCAGGTTCCTGCAGACACTGACTTACTAAAATGACAAAATCACTCTGAGATTTAACTTCATTCTAAAACAGAGGGCAATAATGCATCAGAGTTCTGTAATGTACTCTTTTGATTCACATAATTTAATGGCACTGCTTCATTAGTCTGAATGAACAGACGCTCTGAGGACTGTGAACAAATGACCGCACTACACCCTGGACAATGGAGTTAATGAAGGAATGCAACAAGCATTTGCCGTCCGCTGCTGGAGGACGCATTGCTCATTGCACCTTATGGCATAAATGTTTCTTCCAGCACCCTCATAAAATTATGGCTGTGTGCCAAGTTCCTGAAAGTCACTTCAGATCCTTGGTGTTTGTAAGGTGTATAGTTACCAATAAACTCCTTCACAATTTTAATATAACATGTTATGAAGCTAGTTGTTGACCTCTACATGAGGCCACAAACAGAATAACACTCTGTAAACACTTATTGGACATATGCACTTTCTACTGCACATTGTTGCCCTTCTGTGATGACATTAGTATTAAAGTTAGTTACTATCACATCAGATGAGGTCTGTGCTCAGGTATTTTGGATAGCATGTGCTCAAGAAATGGCAAAAACCCATACATTACACTTTACAGTACACTTACACTTACAGCATTTAGCAGACGCCCTTATCCAGAGCGACTTACAGTTGGTACAATCTTACAATCCCAGCAATTGTGGGTTAAGGGCCTTGCTCAAGGACCCAACAGTGGCAGCTTGGCAGAGGTGGGATTTGAACCCTGGACCTTAGTCCATAGTCCAGTACCTTAACCACTAGGCTACCACAGGCTACCACATCATTCATCATTCCCATTACGTCTACGATAATGCCATTCATAATCATGCAGTTGGTTTAACATATTCTGTCATTATTCTTTGGCAAAGCCACAGTTTCACAATGCAGTACTTAGTTTCTTAGGCCAGTGCAGAGAGCCTGGCTTTTTTATAAAAGATGAAAAATAACTGTGGCAAAACATTATGACCACATGAATTCCCAGACCAGAGTTTGCTAGCAGAATATTGTCTAGACCATCACACTCCCTCTACCTGCTTCTCTTCATTCATACACCTGTGATTGCAGGATGCCCTGTACATATCACTGAGCTGTTAGTGAAATGTTATCAATGGTCACAAGCTATGGCTCCCCAGATCATCACAATGTCTGTCAACTGGGCAAAAAGGTATTTGAGTGCATTGTAGAGGCATGTCTAGCAGTCAGCAATCTCTCACCAAGAGGTACATTACCCAAAAGTAGCTTCTGAGATCCTTTTTATAGAGAAGTGGGGGAAGCACTTTTACACCCACTTGTGGCAAGACCCAGTGTCTAATCAGACCACACCTGTAATCATTTACATATCTGCCTAAGACGTAACTGCAAACCGCCCTTTGCAGCAATCCCACATTTCTATCTGTGCAATGAATATATTAATAAATATGTAGAGATATTCCCAGGCCATTTTGAACAATAAACAAATGTACTATACAATTTATGATTCTACATTCGTTCGAAATGATTTGCTCATGGGTGTTTTAATTCAGCTTACCCATTTATCTTTTTAGCAAAAACCCCTCACCTAAACTGTCTTATCAGTTCTTATTAGGAACTCATTTCACTTGACAAAGGGAGAGAAATAATTACTTCGCTTCTACTGTGCAAACTTTAAAGGGAAAACAGATGAATTATTATTATTATATATACTTTTTTAAGCCAGGAAACATGAGGTATTGTAATGAAACACTGAATAAATAATTTAATGCTTATTGTCTATTGCCTGTCAAATGGTTAAAACAATGTAACATTTAATAAAACCAATCTTTTCAAATGTCAAAACCAATCTTTTACTGTAGTCACACTGAAAACTGGTGCTGTTATTAAAATGAATTGCTTGTACGAGCAGACAGACAAAATAATACTGCACATTGTAATGGGCAAACGGAGCCATTCATAAATAATTCTTGGATAAACTCTAATGTTGTAGTATTTTGAGTATTGGAGATCTAATATGCGACCGGAACCTTTAAAAATCAAATAATTTCTTGCTGACTCTGGCCAAACAGTCACTGAAGGATAATCTGAATATTTTTTGTAGTCATGTTATGTTGAGAAGGACAAATTTAGCAAGAATTATATTTTATAAACATTGTCAATATATCAAGTACTTCAGAATGCCCCATTGTGGTGTCAATGGCTACGTTCAAGCTGCAGGTAGTTGTAACCCATTTCCGAAACAGGACACTAATGTAAGGGGTTCTACAGTATATCGCTAAAAACCAATAGGTTTGAATTGTGCTGGCTGGCAGCAGGAGCAGGTTAACACATGCTGACTTGTTTAGCATTACCAAGTGCTCAGTTTATTTGATTTTCCATAAGTTTTGCTAAGCTTCATTATGTCCTCAAGCTTGACTATACCATGCTACTCTCAACAGATGAGCTCAATGATGTCATACAGGGGATTTCAACAGAGATAGAGATTCCTGCAGTGCACTGGTGCTCTTGATGTAAAAGTCACATTAATTCTGACTGTTGAGGCTGAGGTCACATTGCCCCAAACCCAATACATACTGTATAACATTTCGGTACTATAAGTAAGGCTAAATTCACACTGCAGGTAAAAGTGACCTAGTTCTGTTTTATTTTTTTCCCCTAATATGCAGCACATATTTGTTTCTTTCAGATCAGTATAAACTGCAAGAACCTATTCAGTTGAACCATTTTAATTCCAATCTGGGCCACTTAAACATGTGATACTGATATGTGGCACTGTGATCACATTATGAACAGTCAAGGCAGGAACGAATGGTACTTTTAAATGAATCCCAAACTCTTTTGAAAGCCTTGAGGACAGCCTGGAGCTCATCTTCTTGGGGCAGCTTGATATTGTCAGCCATGAGATCATAACAAATGGCTTTGCAAAATGCCAAAAGGTTAGCTGGCATGCAGTAACATGCTGCCAGCCAGTAAAATCCAATCCTTACTTTCTTTCAAAGCAATAATGGCTGTCTCAAACTAGTGTTTGGCTTTGCAAATCGTTAAGAAAGTCACTTGCATAGATTGTTAAACATTGACATTCTAAAACTTTCTATGAATTGTCATGTACTGTTTCTGTATAGCCTTCTGTGTCGCAGTCCCACCAATCCTGGCTCCATTCTGACATCCAAAGAGTTCTTTTCACAGAAATAGCTGTTATGACTCAACAGGAAGCCATCAACATCTCTTCCCTCTTTTGTCTCCTCATTATTATGTATTGGTGAATTTGTCATTTACTACACATTATTGTGGACAACATGTGGACAAAAATCAGATTTGGGACCCTTTTTGCTGTAGTGTGAATGTACACAAAGCACCCTAGATCAGAATTAGTTGCATTGGATGTGTTTTTTTGGGATTCATTCCACCACTGTCACAATGAGGTAGACCGGAGAGCTACATCATCCTGAAATGGCTCCTTTCTGACCATTTTCTCTTTCCACAGCAGGTGGAGCTGTTGCCTCCTGCTGTACCTTTCCCATAAATACTCTCCTTTTTGTTCACTTCCTTGCTGTTTTTTTCACAACCCTGGTGTGTTTGGCTCCAGTCTGTTTTACTGCTGCTAGCCTGGTTTGTGCATTTCTTCTTGTTACTGTTCTGGGGCCTTATTTATACAGCAAAAAAATAGGTCTGAAACGTGCGTATGCAACATCTCAAGCAGAAACCGAAAATACTTGACGGGAAAATGGGCATATTTCTGCGCAAGCTTTAGCTGTGCGTACAGCCATACGCACATATTGGAGAGAGCAGGAATCGGCGACACATTCTTCCAAGAAGGTATGGGTTTTACTCCACCAGTTAAGGTTAGACTCTGCCTGTGAGGCAATTCGTTTCTTTGAATCGATTTTTAGGTCTGACCACTTTTTTATTCTGCAACAGTGTGGCTTCTGGAATTAACACTAGCCTACATGTTGCCACTCAACAAACTTAGGTTTGTTGGTGATGCCACTACTGGTGCCTCCAACAAACACATTTTTTCTTGACTCGATCTCTGAACTTCCAGCTCACATTTTTTAAATTTTCTATTTTTTGCCTTTCGTTCCTCTATTGTCACCACTATCTCAATTAAAAATGAATGGGACACGCTATATTTAAATATTCATGAGGCAATTTGCATATCCATATATGGATAATTGTGGGCGGTAACGAGGTAGTGCAAGAGGCTTGTTCACCTACGCACATTTTGAAGAAAATCATTATTTATAAAGAGCAAAAGGCATAAAGGTGTGCGTACACAAGCTTATATTGATCTCAGTTTTTTTCTGTACAGGCCATTTCCCGGTTTTGTGCATATTCACACTTTCACACCACAATCCATGCAGAGTTTTATAAATTAAACTCCTGGTCTTCCTTTTTGTCTTGTGGTGTATGAATTAAAAGTATTCTTGTTTATATTGCTGTAATCAGTGTCAGTCCAGAATAGCATTTTATTGAATTGTTTTCTGTTTTAGCCATGTTTGTTAAGATCATTCTGTCCATGTGTTTCCTGCTTATATGTATTCTGTGAACCCTTGTCCCTGGTCCTTATCCTCTGTCTATTATCATCATTTATTTGGATTTACAGTGGGGCAAAAAAGTATTTAGTCAGCCACTGATTGTGCAAGTTCTCTTACTTAGAAAGATGAGAGAGGTCTGTAATTTTCATCATAGGTACACTTCAACTATGAGAGACAAAATGAGAAAAAAAAAATCCAGGAAATCACATTGTAGGATGTTTAAAGAATTTAATTGTAAATTATGGTGGAATATAAGTATTCGGTCAATAACAAAAGTTCAGCTCAATACTTTGAAACATAACCTTTGTTGGCAATGACGGAGGTCAAATGTTTTCTGTAAGTCTTCACCAGGTGTGCACACACTGTAGCTGGTATTTTGGCCCATTCCTCCATGCAGATCTCCTCTAGAGCAGTGATGTTTTGGGGCTGTCGAAGGGCAACACGGACTTTCAACTCCCTCCACAAATTTCCTATGGGGTTGAGGTCTGGAGACTGGCTAGGTCACTCCAGGACCTTGAAATGCTCCTTCATTGCCTGAGCAGTGTGTTTGGGATCATTGTCATGCTGGAAGACCCAGCCACGTTCCATCTTCAATGCTCTCACTGATGGAAGGAGGTTTTGGTTTATGATACATGGCCCCGTTCATTCTTCCCTTAACATGGATCAGTCGTCTTGTCCCCTTTGCAGAAAAACTCTTCCCAGCCTGGTGCAGGTCTACAATTTTCTTCCTGGTGTCCTTCGACAGTTCTTTGGTCTTGGTCATGGTTGAGTTTGGAGTCTGACTGTTTGAGGATGTGGACAGGTGTCTTTTATACAGATAACGAGGTCAAACAGGTGCCATTAATACAGGTAATGAGTGGAGGACAGAAGAAGTTACAAGAAGTTACAAGTCTGTGAGAGCCAGAAATCTTGCTTGTTTGTGGGTGACTAAATACTTATTTTTCACCACGATTTACAATTAAATTCTATAAAAATCCTACAAAGTGATTTCCTAGATTTTTTTTGACATTTTGTCTCTCACAGTTGAAGTGTACCTATGATGAAAATTACAGACCTCTCTCATCTTTCTAAGTAGGAGAACTTACACAATCAGTGGCTGACTAAATACTTTTTTGCCCCACTGTATGTCCTTTATATTAGTGCTGTTTGCATTAGCATTTTTGTTCCCATTAGCATTTGTTAGCATTCTCTGTAGAAGCATAGCTGTTGGTGGTAGTGTTACTGTATGCATGTGTTTTGTTAGCTTAGTTGTTTTTTGTTTGTTGTGGTATGTCCTGTTTGAATAAAGTGTGTACCCTTGCATGTCTCCCTCACCCCTTTTTGCCCAGAGTTAGACACCCATAATAGAAACAAATCTGTGTCACATGAGAGGAAAATATTGGAATTGGGCTATTTGTTCCTGCAGTGTGAACATGGTGAATGGTTTCCTATGGAGATTGAAGGCTGTATGCATTATTTTATATACTGTTAGTAATATGTCTGACTGAAATGGCCAGACCCACTTAGGACAGTCCACATACTTTTTGTCATTTAATGTTTTAGCAAAGATCTGTCTGATTTGAATATAATTGAAGTGAAAGTTTCCAAATAGATTATTCTGACAACATCCATATTGTGATGAGAGCTGCCTGGTTTCCTTTGTAATGAATATGCAACTTTTTGTCTTGGAGAACCTCAAAGCAAAACAAGTATTAAAGTGATAATAAAGTAGACAGTGTTCCCCTGCAGCTGTGTAATTTATTTTATCAGCTCTATCTTTTCAGGGTTACGAATGTAAGCTATAAGCCTTCTGTATCAACATGTGTCACATTACCTAAGCTGTGACGTCAGTGATGCTCTCAGCCTTAGATCTTCAGATATAATCTGCCCGCTATAGCAACTGTTCAGATCTCTAGGCTAAAACCTCTTTCAATCTGTTTGCATTCTTAATTGGACAAGTAGATAAGTATGCAAAAAGGGATGTGGTATGGCTACACTTCATTTCTTTATGCATTTTTAAACAAATTTCCATAAATTAAGTACTTCTGCATTGAAGCTACCTAACTGCATGCCACATACTGTACATGTCCAGCCTTATTTTGTGTAGTTTTAAAAAATGTTTTCTCTTCTGCATTCCAACACCCAGATGTTATATTTCATTTTCAATGGCAATGGGATATAGAATTATGTGTCCATTTATACTTCAGCAGCACTTAAGAGAGCAGATATGCTTTGATTATCAATGCAAGCGCACTATGGCTGTCTTAGATTAAATAAAGTTTAACATTATTGTAACCTCATACAGCAACAATGTCCTGTCGTAACCCATAAAAAATAAGCATCATGTAAAATCTTTGCTCTAAATTTCAGATGTGAAGCCCACATTGCTGCTCATTGGACAAATCATAAAGCTTCTATGTTAAGAAAGATGCATTCAAAGTCTCTAATGACTCAAAGAAACTGGACAGTGTTTGAAACATAAACTCTTCATTTTGCTAGCACATTTGCTGGATTATGAATTATTTATAGAAAAAAAATCCTGAAACATGCTTTACGAAAACATAAGCAAGGATCTTAAGCTTATCTTACTTCACAGCCTACACGGTAGAAGCTGTAAACAAAGAACAATCAGGAGAATTGCATCTGATATACTGGAAATTAGTGTTGTAGTCAAGACTGATGGCGCCAAGTCCGAATCAAAATTGAGTCTGGGTCAAGACCAAGACCAAGACCAAGGCTGGGAGTGGCTAAAACTGAGGTGAGATTAAGATTTTTATTTATTTTACAAGAATGAAAAGCAGACTTGATTTTTTGTGACATGATTACGAAAGTTGTTGCTTAAATTGTGTAAATAATGGATGGTGATAAATGTTTTTAAAATACTTTATAAACACACAAATTTTACAACAGAAGGGTTAATGACGTTTTTTTTCTGATGCTTCTTCACATTATAAGCCTGGTAGACATCAGAATGCACTGTCCCAGGTAAATCCAATCCTGTGTTGTTTCAAGATACATTTTATTGCCTGTGTGGCCATAACAACAAATGTAATGCAAAATCTGGACACATCTCCACAGAAAGATTAATACCGCTTTTGTAGTCATGAGTGAAGCAATAGATAATCAGGTGACATTTATTCACTGTTTCTATCAGCTTTTGTGTGGTGTTGTGTGTCTCTCTGATATTATGGTGGTGTCTGAAGAACAGAGTACCATTGTGATGTCAACTATGGAAAAATGAATTCATAGTGCAAGTACTGAAAAATCAGCTATGAATGAGAGACTACACATTTTCATTTTTCTAATAATATCTTTAGTGTGAAGTGTGCATGTTCTCCCTTTGTCCATGTGAGTATTCTATGGGTATTCTAGTACCATCCCACATTACAAATACAGTGGTACCTTGGTTCTCATCTTTAATTTGGTCCAGAAGGCTTGTTGAGAACCAAAAATGATGAATAAGAAAGCAAGTTTTTCCCTTAAGGAATAATGTAAATTGCATTAATCCGTTCAAGACCCCTGGAAAATCACTGTATAAGGCATTGTGGGCATTAATGGAGCTGTATTGTACAGGTGCTCCCTAATTTAAGAAGGGAATGTGTTCGAACAAATCCATCATAAGTTAAATGCAACATGAACTGGAGAGTTTAACAAGTGTTTGGTAGAGCAATCTATGGTGTATCATAGAGGAGATATGGAAAGGATACTATGATAAGTAAGTAAGACAAGTAATGATAAGTAAGTTAATGTTTTAAACACTTACATTAACCTACAGATTGCCAAAATCATTAACACAACTTTTTTATTTTATAATTTTATTTTAAAATCTCATGTCATTTAGTGAGTAATGGATTGAAAGTGAAGAACACTTACTCTATTGGTTAATGAACTGTAGTCTATGTTCTGGAGCATTCATTTTATGTTTTCCTTTTGGTTGGCTCTTATAACTAAATTACTTTTGCCACTCACTAATAAGTAATATTGGATTTTCCTCAATAAATAAATGACCAAGTAGAATATTTTTGTCTAATTTTTTAACTGGGTTCTCTTTATCTACTTTTAGGACTTTCATGAAAATCTGATGATGTTTTAAGTGATTTTTATGCAGAAATATAGAAAATTCTAAAGGGTTCCCAAACTTTCAAGCAGCACTGTAAATAAATAAATAAACTTTAGCCTTAGCTGTTGAGTTGCCTGATACACTGGCTTTATATCCTTAAAACGTAATGCACTATTGATTTGTCCTGTTAAATAATTCTTTTTTACTCTGATTGTTTTCTTCTGTCTAACTTCTCTCTGGTTCCCACTCAGATTCACACTCATGGTTGTATGCAATGACTGTGAATGTATGCTTACATGTATGTTCATTTCATAATAATAATCATAATAACAGCAAT
Source organism: Ancistrus triradiatus (assembly GCA_025084515.1). Classification (NCBI taxonomy): domain Eukaryota; kingdom Metazoa; phylum Chordata; class Actinopteri; order Siluriformes; family Loricariidae; genus Ancistrus; species Ancistrus triradiatus. The sequence continues at coordinate 33,825 of JAJAGP010002192.1, forward strand.
TTTTCATGTCATGGCATGTTATTCTCAATGTCTCACTTAAAACACTACGTCAAACTTATGTGGTTCAAATGTTGAACCACTTTTGAAATTTTGACAAATATGTCATTCAGAATAGAAATAGCATTTCTATATTTCTCCAATACCCATGTATTTATAAGCTCAAATATCCAATGTTACATCTTTGGGCTATGGTAGCCTAGTGGATAAGTTACTGGACTATGAGCCAGAAGGTCCAGGGTTCAAATCCCACCTCTGCCAAGCTGTCACTGTTGGGTCTTTGAGCAAGGCCCTTAACCCACAATTGCTCGGATTGTAAGACTGTATTGCTTGTAAGTTGCTCTGGATAATGGCGTCTGCTAAATGACAAATCTAATGGATTTGCCTGTTTAACTTATTGAAAGAGCAAAGCACATGCCTGTCTATTTATACATTTCTATTTGGAGTTCCAGTACATAGTCAAAATTATGCAACTTTGAAACCTGACCATCACATTCCATTCCAACACCATTGGTAATATAATAGAACTGATCCCTCTTTGCTTTTCGGCAACTTGTAACTCTGGTTCCAAGTGGGATATAAACTAGATTTTGTCACATTACTGTCTGATTTGCTTATATTCAATCACAACAACATTAGTAAGATTGGCCACTAGTAATTAGTCATATTACCTAACTAATAGCTGGTCTTCCAGTTCATCCCAACAAAAGTAATTTAGTTAATTTAAAGGTGAAATTAGAGTCAGGTGTTTTCAATCAATGGGATGACAATAAGGTGTGAGTGGGCACCCTGTTTTATTTAAAGAACAGGGATCTATCAAAGTCTGCTCTTCACAACACGTTTGTGGAGGTGTATCATAGCACGAACAAAGGAGATTTCTGAGGAGCTCAGAAAGAGTTGTTGATGCTCATCAGGCTGGAAAAGGTTACAAAACCATCTCTAAAGAGGTTGGACTCCACCAATCCACAGTCAGACAGATTCTGTACAAATGGAGGAAATTCAAGACCATTGTTACCCTCCCCAGGAGTGGTCGACCAACAAAGATCACTCCAAGAGCAAGGCGTGAAATAGTTGGCAGGATCACAAAGGACCCCAGGATAACTTCTAAGCAACTGAAGGCCTCTCTCACATTGGCTAATGTTAATTTTCATGAGTCTACCATCAGAAGAGCACTGAACAACAATGGCATGCATTGCGGGATTGCAAGGAGAAAGCCACTGCTCTCCAAACAGAACATTACTGCTCATCTGTAGTTTGCTTAAGATCACGTGGACAAGCCAGAAGGCTATTGGAAGAATGTTTTGTGGACGGATGAGACCAAAATAGAAATCAAGGGAGATTATCAGAGGTTTTTGTATGTCTTTCATTTTCTTACAATTACTCCCACAGTTGATTTATTGACACCGACCTGCTTGCCTATTGTAGGATTCACTCTTCCCAGCCTGGTGCAGGTCTACAATTTTCTTGCTGGTCTCATTTGACAGCTCTTTGGTCTTGGCCATGATTGAGTTTGGAGTCTGACTGTTTGAGGCTGTGGACAGGTGTCTTTTATACAGATACTGAGGTCAAACAGGTGTCATTAATACAGGTAACGAGTGGAGGACAGAAGAGCTTTTTAAAGAACGAGTTACAGGTCTGTGAGAGCCAGAAATCTTCCTTGTTTGTGGGTGACCAAATACTTATTTTCCACCATGATTTACAATTAAATTCTTTAAAAATCCTACAATGTGATTTCCTGGATTTTTTTCTCATTTTGTCTCACATTGTTGAAGTGTATCTATGATGAAAATTACAGACCTCTCTCATCTTTCTAAGTAGGAGAACTTGCACAATCAGTGGCTGACTAAATACTTTTTTGCCCTGTTGTACATGTTCTTGGTCCTGTCCAGGGAACTACAGTCTCAGGTTTGGTTTAGGGTACTATAAGCTGAAACTTGTTTTTGGCACAATAATTGTTACGGGAAGGCACAATCCGTCAACATGTTTCATGAAGAATTATGCCAGTGTTAAACACTGTATTCTGATTCATTATCAGGCATAATTATTAAGGTGCATAATGCCTTTCTTTGCTGTATCTGCCCAATGGAGTGGGTGGACAATTTTGCTATATTCAGAATCTTATGTTTGTACCTCCGGATACCACCAGTGGCCAATGCTGAAGTTTGTGATCAAGTCAAGTCAAGTCAAGTCAGATTTATTTATTTTTTACAATGGAGCATTGTCTCAAAGCAACTTTACAAGTTTAGATTATCTCCTAATAACTACGTCCAATCCCAAATTGAGCAAGCCTAGGGCGACAGTGGCAAGGAAAAACTCCCTAGTTCTAGGAAGAAACCTTGGGAGGACCAAGACTCAAAAAGGGACCCAACCTCCTTGGGCGGCGTAGATGATAAATCTAAGTGCGAACTAAAGTCATGGAGTCAAAGTTCGAATAGAATGTGAAGTATGCACATCGACATTATCATGATCAGCTCTCCTTATGGGGGCAAGATAGGATAGCTGATAGACTGGTGTGCAAGGCATATGATGCCATGCTGAATGTTGTCTTCCTCTGGTCCTTGACAGTGTAGCACTTCCTACAAAGGATTCTTGATGGTACACAAAGTGATAGGAGCTATCACAACAGAGTAAGATAGATCCTTGGGTTTAATGATGCATGAACAAGGCAGGTTTGATTGGCTCATTCCCAGATGTAAGAGGCTGGTAAAAACCACTCTGTGTAGTTTACCACTTGTTCCTGAACAGATGTTTGGCACACAGACCAAAAAGACATTAGAACACTGCCTCCTCATGTCTGAGAAACAATTAAAACACTGGAAGCAAGAGGCTGTGTTAAACTCCCTAATCTCCCAGCATATGGCTACTGTAAGTGTGATGCACAGCACACAATGAAAGAAGAGTGTTTCATTAGGCACCGTGTATGATTCCTTAAATGTACAATATTTTTGCAAACATCCACTGACCCTAACAACTAACATTGGAATAAGATAACATGAGACCGTTAGGTGGTACACCATCTGGCCAAATTCCATCATTAACTATCATTAAACACAGGGGTCCGTCACAGTCAGTGTGAATTGCAGATATCATCACATGTGAAAGCATAAGGACTGAGAATTGCAATGGAAGAAGTCATCTGACTGCTTCACAGTATGTTCAATCTCTGGGCATCAAGCCTAGCTCCAGTGCTATGAGAACATCCTTGAAAGGAGTCAGGACATAATCACTAATGAATTTCATTTTGCATTTTCAAGAGAGACAACAGTGGCCATATGTAAGATTTCTGTTTCTGGTCAAGATGATGTTGGTTAAAATTGGTACTGAGGATTTTGCAGCTGAGTTTGTGTGTTCGCCCTCTGGTACAATGGTCTAGCAGTAGTTACGGTATAGGGTATGAATGTGCATTCACCCTCTGGGGCAATGGTCTAGCAGGAGTTACCCTCTCATAGCAAGCAAGAAGCAATGTGACTCACTCTACAACTATTTGCCATTTGTTTCTAAGGCCCTGTTTTATTATAGTTCAAATAAAAAGTACTACTTTACACAAGGAAACTACTAGATTGCATGAGCCATTAATGGGACCCATATAAAAAAGAAAATCACAAAAGAGATATTAATATCTCTGTAGTTTCAGAGACAACAGTGAGATCAAATGGAAATAAGGCTTTTCTCCCAAGCAAAAAGACTTCAGTAATCCAGTTGGCCTACCTTTTGAGTGTTAACTTCTTAATAAAGTCTTAACATCTAAATAATATCTCACATTTTGTTCAGATCTGCATCTCTCTCAAACTCTCAAAAACTGAGCTTTCAAAATGAATTCAAACATTTCTTATCCATACCAAAAGTTTCTTTGATTTAATGTGAAACTATAAAGATGATGGAGCCCAGGAGCAGCCCAGTAGCTCCAGCATCCTTCATTTCTCCATTCTGACCCTTTTCTCTTTCTGTGGCAGGCTGCTTAATTACATTCTGCTGCATTTCTCTGATATACACCATCCTTAATTTTCACTTCTTTGTCAGGTCTCGCTTCATTTACCTCCGCAGTTAGTTCCTTTTTCTGGCTCTTCCTACTCATTGCTATTGTTGCTCATCTCATAACTATTGTTCCTTTGTTATGGCTAGTCTGATTCTGTTCCTGTTTTATGTAATGTTCCCTGTCTTGTGTGTTCCTGATTTCGTTTCATATGATGTATCCTGTCTTGTATAGTGTTCTGTGTTCACTGTTACTGTTGAAATCTGAGTGTAAATTAGCACTGCCTTAGTATTGTACCCGATAAACATCTGTGTTAGCCTTGTATTAGCATTGACTTTGAAAGACAAAGAGGAGTTATGGATATTCTGCTAAGATTGGCTCACAACTGGTGGAATCAACCTGTTCCATGATTCTGTGTAGTTGCTACTGCTGGCTGTGGATGAACAGTCGATTTTTGAAGATTTATTTCCTGCACTTTCTTGATGGGTTCATAGGGGGTTAGGCACTGACATCTGTAAATTTGTTTTAAAATTATATGAATTGTTAAAAGTGATACACAATAAATATCCTATTATTCTCTGGTCTGTGACTAATTCAGTACAAAATGAAAGTAAACAAAAGCTATGAAACATGTTCTTATAATGGCCCCTAAATTATATGCAGTGGTTTACTTGTGTCAACACATCATATACCCTTAATATAGACCTATGGGCAGTTTGATTAAGTTTTCAACCAAGAAAGGGGAAATCGATAAACAAGTTGACAGTGGCTGTGAGACAGTGCGGTCAATATGTTTTACTAGAAGAAAGCTGCACATGCCCTGAGAGCGTTTGCTAAAAGGATTATGCTGGGTTCCCTGAAGCAACAATACTGTAATGTCTCTGAGCAGAATTATGAACAGAGCTGTAATATTCCACCAAGAGACATCTTTCAACATATGCTGAGGGAAGCTGTTTATCTTTCTTCATTTTATATAGTTACACGTTCCCCAAATATAAGACCTCAGAGGGTTTAACACCAGTAAATCAAATGACTACATTACGTATTGCACTGTTTATTTCTAAACTTGTATAGCCATGTGTTGCATGCTCTGTCAGTACACTCAAAATGCATTTCACACAGAACTAGATGGAATATATAGTATTGTAAGAGCCTTGAATATTACAAGCATTATTACAAGAATGATATGCTACTTTTGAGAGTTCTTCTCTAATCCACTCCGGTGTCATATCTACTGTATTATGGCTCTAAATAGTCTATTTAATTAATTTTCAGCATTTGATGTTGACGCCAGTTATGGGGTTTTGGGGCGATAGATAAAGGGTGGATCAGTTGGCTGCTTTCAAAAGACGTTCTTTACTAACTGCTGACTAATCAGAAAGTGTAATCACATCTGCACTCAATTTGGCTCATCAGTGCTGCTCTGGCATTTTTCCAGTGCTTTTATTTTGTATACCTTAAGGGCACATACACTGTGTGCTGTTTTTTCTACCCAACATACTGTTTTACCAAATCGTTGTTCATATGTATATTGTTTGGCATCCAAGGTACATACATTTAGTAAAAGCACAGTAAGTTTACATGTATTTTAATACAGTTTTTTTTCCACTTATGAACTATGGTTATGTCAACTAAAAAACCTAGTCAATGCTTGGCTATCAAACACAACTTTGGACTGTTGTAAACATAAAATCAACATTTTTCAGTAGAAGATGCAAGGTCTACAATTGAAAAGAAATGCATGGTGTGGCTAAAATATGACTCTGACTGTTAACTAATGCTCTTTGTTTTAGTAGTGAGATTAAAATAATTTTTTTTTTAGTCATAAAAAATATATATAATTATTTTACCTTTATCTAACCCTTTACCTAGGGTTTTGTGATGGCTACTGCTCAAAAAAGAGAGCAAGTTCAAATTGTTTTTTTTTTATCATTTATTTATTGGTTTATTGCTATCTTAATTAATGCTTTAGTTTGGATAGATAATAACATAATTCTTGTAAATATATTGTAAATAAAAATTATATATGTAATGTATTTTCCATGAGAGAGTAGTTTGAATCAGTTGGCACAATGTTCCATATACAGTTTATCGGTGAAATAATTGTAATTTACAGTTTGGTTTATAAAGAACTCATGCGACATTAAATAGTGCCAACTTGACATCATTGGCCACTCTGTCAGACTCATAGTCAGCTATATCATAAGGAAAACAAAGTGGGTTATTTATTTGTGCAAACAATAAATAAGCAACACAATAGAACAAGCACATTGATATAAACATGTGATTTATAATGCAGCTTCACTATTTCAAAACATTTGTTTATAGCATTGAAATATCCAATCAGTATGCAGGATTCAACAGTACTGTAGTATAAATAAAAAAATAACTAATATACAATTACATTGTTTCAGTCCCACACTAAGATGTCTCTCTGCATCAGCTCCACCCAAACTATTCTTCCATCATTTCCAGTGCACTGTTGCCAGACCACAGAGGGCAGTAACTCTCTCCCTCCTCCAATTGACTGAGGATACCATACCACCAAAACTTTCCCACAGAGGACACAAGGTCCTACAGTGTCTCAGTGTACCAGTCTAAATAATGCACATTTGTGAGTTATTTAAGTCAATATTTTTTTTAATCTACAGTGGTACTTGAAAGTTTGTGAACCCTTAAGAATTTTCTATATTTCTGCATAAATATGACATAAAACATTATCAGATTTTCACACTAGTCCTAAAAGTAGATAAAGAGAACCCAGTTCAACAAGTGAGACAAAAATATTTTACTTGGTCATTTATTTATTGAGGAAAATTTTCAAATATTACATATTAGTGAGTGGCAAAAGTATGTAAACCTTTGCTTTCAGTATCTGGTGTGACCTCCCGTGCAGCAATAACTGCAACTAAACGTTTCCTGTAACTGTTGATCAGTTCTGCACACCGGTTTGGAGGAATTTTAGCCCATTCCTCCATACAGAACAGCTTCAAGTCTGGGATGTTGGTGGGTTTCCTCACATTAACTGCTCGCTTCAGGTCCTTCCACAACATTTCGATTGGATTAAGGTCAGGACTTTGACTTGGCCATTCCAAAACATTAACTTTATTCTTCTTAACCATTCTTTGGTAGAACGACTTGTTGTTCAGTGTTCTTCTGATGGTGGACTCATGAACATTAACATTTAGCCAATGTGAGAGAGGCCTTCAGTTGCTTAGAGTTACCCTGGGGTCCTTTGTGACCTTGCCAACTATTACACGCATTGCTCTTGTGATCTTTGTTGGTCGACCACTCCTGGGGAGGACAACAATTGTCTTGAATTTGATCTATTTGTACACGATCTGTCTGACTGTGGATCGGTGGAATCCAAACTCTTTAGAAATGGTTTTGTAACCTTTTCCAGCCTGATGAGCAACAACAACTCTTTTTCTGAGCTCCTCAAAAATCTGCTTTGTCCGTGCCATGATACGCTTCCACAAAAATGTTGTGAAGAGCAGACATTGATACATCCCTATTCTATTAATAAAACAGGGTGCCCACTCACACCTGATTGTCATCCCATTGATTGAAAACACCTGAATCTCATTTCAACTTCAAATTTACTGCTAATCCTAGAGGTTCACATACTTTTGCCACTCACGGTGTAATATTGGATAATTTTACTCAATAAATAAATGACCAAGTATAATATTTTTCTCCCATTTGTTTAACTGGGTTCTCTTTATCTACTTTTAGGACTTTCATGAAAATCTGATGATGTTTTAAGTCATATTTATGCAGAAATATAGAAAATTCTAAAGGGTTCACAAACTTTCAGACACCACTGTATTTTCACTATTGTTGATATTATTATATTTTTAAACATGTTCTATCTATTATTATTTGTTTTTCCCCTGTTTATCTAAACTACTACTATAAACATATTCATTAGATAACTTGGGTTGTTTCTCACACATCTACACTGCCCAAGGATGATTGGTCTCTTTTTGAGCCTTGGTCCTCCCAAGGTTTGTTCCTTATAACGTTGCCCTATGCTTGCTCAATTTGGGATTGGCCTTAAATATTAGAAGATAATATAAAATTGTAAAGCCTATTTGATATGATGCTACATTGTAAAAAAGCGCTATAGAAATAAATCTGACTTTGATACTGTTTCTAATTCTGCAACTGGTGGTTTGGTGGTTATAGCCTTGGCTACAATTCTATGTTCTACCAAGCTTACCTTATTGGGCACTTGAGAAAGACATATTGACATATTAACTGTAAGTCTCTCTAGATAAGGGTTTCTGCTAAATGCTGTATATGTAAATCATCTTGGTGATGATAACCGTACCTTCAGAAGGTTGTTTCTGGTGTAAGCTGATATAATTTTTTTTATTATCATTCTTTTGTCTGACCATCTCTTTCAAAAATTGAACATGATTCTCTAAATTACTCATAGATTGTGTGAGTGAAGATGTGATCGATAGATTGTCCTGGGTGTATTCCTATCTTGTTTCCATGGCAAACCCACTGTGATCGTACCAGAAAACAATAGGTACTAAAATTAAAAAGGGAGTGAATATAGGAATTAATGGAAACTGTATTACAATACTATTCTTCAATATGAGTCTTTTTAGATGTATTGTGATTGGACAGAATTAAGGCAAATCACAGAGCCATGAGGACGTTCATTGTGACAACTTTGCATTAAATAGCAGGTTTAACTTCAATTACACTGGATTAATAATTCTTTATAAAAAGCCTGTCAAATCCAATGTTCATAATCCTTCACAATCTGGCAGCTAATGTGGGTAAAAGTAATTATGGTTATTACACAGCATGCAAAATAATCATTTTTGTGTTAATCTAAATATTGTGACTAAATTCACTATTTTAATGACTACATTAGGTTTGAAAAACATAATTCCACTTTGTAGTAGTCTTTTGACATGACTTGCAGCACTTTGAGAGTGAATAAATTGAAAGAAATTATGAAAACAATGTACAGTACTTGAAACAAGGTTAACTGATGAACAAGGTTAAAAAGTATAGCACACTTGGAATCATTTTACTGTGCAACTGTACTACATACTGTATTTACTGTGTTATAGGATTTATTACATTAAAAGATGAGGATATTCTGCTGTGAATATCATCTTTTGGTGGTTAGCAATCCTTGCTGATTATGCTGATTATGTGAGAATAAAATCAAAGAAAAAACAAATACTAAAAGGACATTCAAACTCTACACTTCACCTCCCCCTTCTTTCACATATGTAGGAGTGTTTCCTATCTCTCGTTCTCTCAGTGATGCCTGGCAATGTGTTTCCTTTGTCGTCTCACTTGGTACTGCTGGAGATTACAAACGATCTGTTTTTGATGCTGTCATAGCTTCCAGAATGTTTATACCCTGCCGAGAAGGTCTGTTCAGAAAGACTGCCCCCTTTATTTACAGAATTAACAGATTAGTAGGTGTACACAGTATACCTTCCAGCCTGAAAAGTGTGAATATAATATGCCCATTTATAAAGGGGATAAACTATATACTTTTGTGGATACAGGTACATTCAACTTTTTGCACATTATGGTTAACAAAAGGTGAACACCCAATCTTGACATACCTGTATGAGCTTGATAAACATGTCATTCCAAACCCATGATCACTGACTTTGAGGTGGTGGTCATTCATTGTTGTAGTAGTCTCCATTCTCCAAAACAGATTTGTCCTGCAGTCTTCCAAATTGTAATATATATATGCATGTCAATCAATCTTAGGCTTCTATGTTGTTGGATGACCATAAAAGACCATAATGCTATGGTCTGGATTTTGGTGGTAAATGTTGCCAAGTTACTGACGACAGACAATTTCATTGAACAATGATTCTACTCTATGCATAGCATATCACTTGTTTCCTGGGTTGTTGTTGCTTCTAGATGTTTACAATTTGACAGTTCTAGACTTTACAGTCTCAGAAATTACAGTTTTTCTGTTCTCCGCTAGAAATGAGTGTGGATAAGGTAGACAAAACCACTAAATAAGAGAGGTTGTCGGCACGTTTTTGGCTGTGTAATCTACACTCGTCATTTCATCTTGAAAGTGGTTCAAAAGGACTATAAACTATTTTAAAACCCAAATAGTTTCTGCTTAAGACTGAGACAGTTTATTAGCTACAAGATCTGTTTTAGATATTTAGTTGTCCTTTTGTTCTGGAAGCTGATAACATTTTGGTGAACATATATTATTATCTCTGGCTGCCCCAAGAGAGGATCACGGAATAGAAGACAGGGCTTTGGTTGTTGCCCTTTTTTGTTGATCATACAAGAGTCATACAAAACAGTTAGCTTCAGTTAAACTAGCAAGCACAGTTGCCACCAAAAAATCATCATAGTTCCAGGTGCAAATCAATCCATTACAATTATGTAACTTCACAAGAAATAGTGTGGAAAAGTAACCTCAAACTACCAGACCAATATTACTGTTGCTGTTATGCCATCGGTCTGAGCGTTGACAGTGTGACGATGAGAACTGACTTAAAAGAGATGAGCAAAATGGATTTTGTTTGGATTTTGTAATGAGGGGTTATTTCAGTTACAGGTGCCTTTTTACCACCGCTGTCATTAACAAGCCATTTTGTCCAGATATCTGCTACTCACTGAATATTTTCTTTAATTTGACCCAATCCCAGTATCCGAAATACTCAGACCAGCTCATCTAGCACCAACAACCATGCCATGATAAAAGTGGCTTCCTTGCCCATTATCTGTTTGTCATTCTTCAACCTGGGAAAAAATTTACATGAATTTTATTCAGTTCTGTGGTCAGATGACTGACAATTGAACTTTTTGTAAACACTCCAGGTGGGTTTGGCATAAAACGGATGACTACACTGAAAAGAATCTGATGGCCACTATTAAGTATGGTGGAGGATCTGTGATGTTATTGAGTTGATTTTTTTTTTTTCTCCAAAGGTTCTGGGAATCTTGTTTTGGTACATGTCATCACCGATTCCATTAAATACCACAGCATTTTAAATCAAAATCTCTCTGCCTCTGCCAAATAACTAAAATGGGTCATTGCTTAATCTTCCAGCAGGGCAATGATCCAAAGCATATATCCAGATCAACACAAAAATGATTTACTGAACACAAAATCAAGCTTCCACCATGTCCATCTCAGTCCCCTGATGTAATCCCCATGAAAATCGTGGAGGAGCTAAAGAGGAGAGTGCAAAAGAGAAAGCCTACAACCCTAGGATTATGTAAAAAGGAATAGTTTCAAATTCCATCCTATGTTGTTTTATTGCTAAGAGCAGGTGTACAACATATTAAATGCCGGGGTGCCAATAAATATGGCAACCTGTGATTTTATTAAACACAATTTTTGCTGATGAGGGACATTTTATTTGTCAGACTAAATTGACTTCAATTATAAGTTGGGTTTTTCACATTTATTCAGTGTGAGATTATTACCTTCTAGACTCACATTTATCAGGGACACCTGCAATTGTGGAGGGTATTGTGAGTAAATAAAAATACAATCCCAAGTCAGAAAAGAAATTGGGTTGTATAGTGTCGTGGTTTTTTGACAGAGTTCATTCTGCTCACTTCAAGAAAAAAAACACACTCCAGTCGAATTGGAGTTCCAGTAGAGAAGCAGACAATTTTATTGCATCCACTCATGAGTACAGGCAATAAGGACAACCACACATCACAGCAGCGATGCGGCGATGCCAAAGATCAACGGTTCTCACGTTCCTTATATACAGCTCAGTATGTTAGGTTCAGACATTATGTCATGATTGTTTTCCAACTTCTAGAACATCTCCTGCCCTGGTGCCACCCTTGTCCCCATCCTCAGGTCATCCTGACCTGGCAAGTGTGAAGACAACCTTTATCCCAGATTTTCAGCACACACCCACATAACCAACTACGTCCCTAGCACACACGTATAGATAATGAAATTGGTTTGCTTTTCCCTCATTGGTTCATTTTGTTCAACACAGATAAACTCATGTCTGTTGATACTTTTGGAGCCAGATATAACTTTAGTGACAGGGAACGCTTCGATAGGACACCTGTTTATACAGGTCACCAAACTTAGATGACCCTTGGAAGTCGAGTAGATTCACAGGCTTATCTCCATGTTATTGTAAGATGGAGACTTACAGAAAAACACAGCAACACACACACATTACAGAAGGGTAACTGTAGAGATACTAGAGATTCTCTGCTTACGTTTGCTCCTCAAAGACTCACCCTCATCCAAATTCACCTTTTTGGATACTTTTGAACCAAATCATGACTACAATCACCTGTTGACATCACATTATTATTATTATTATTATTATTATTATTATTATTATTATTATTATTATCATCATTATCATCATCAACTGAATTGAATTAATTGTTTTTTCCACTTACCATTTCAACTTTCTCTCACATGGGGTTGTATTTATTATAATAATAATGTCCCTTGTTTTGCATTATTGTTCAAATTTCATATTTTTATTAATTTCCATAATTTTCTTCACCCAAAAACCACGAGATGCAGTACAGGCCGGAATAATGACTTTTGAGGATTTTTGTGAGTGAAGCCAAATAGCTGTTCTATATTGTTTCAAAATTGTAATAATGGAAAAAAGAGCAATGGCAGATGCACAGATCGTTATCTTTCCACAGACAGCATGGGCTAGTATGGATGTGAATTGATGATTATTGCAGCTCAGAACTAATTTAAGGCTTGAAAATGAATGTAATTTCATATTCTGTCTCAGTAGGCAGCATTATCAGGTAGAACTGTAGTCCGTTGAAGTATATTTCCATTTCAAAACATGGCACAGCGTAGAAAAACTGATTACCTTGGATTCCCACACTGACTACACTTTAACAATGTGCATTAATCACAAGAAAACTGCACTAAAATTCTGATCTATCATGAGGTCATATTTGTAATACTGGGTAAAGTTCACTGTAATGTGGTAATTTACAGCATTCTCCTCTTGTCCTTCCACGAACACCAGCTACTATAACTGGCCCAAATGTGAACCAGTGTGTGTGATGTCCTGCCAGATTCACTAAGAGGTCAGGCTACAGTCAGGTATGGTTAAAGACTGGACATCTATAACCATTACAATACAGTGGACAAATGTGATTCAGGGTGATTTTTTCCCCATATAAATAGAACTACTATAAGATAATAGCCAAAATAATGCAATAACGTCTTTGAGTATTAGTAGGGGTGTCAAACGTTTTGTGGCAATTACATGTATTAATTCATTTTCATTGTCATTGCTTGAGTATATTATCCACCCTAGTTCAAAGCTACTTCTAAGTTACATACTTGCTGAATTTGTAAGGTGATGACATATTTTGTTACAAATTACTTCCAAGTGGCTCTTTGGACAAAACCCATTAATATGTCACATCTCATTTTATTCTCAAACTCATTATGTACAGTATATAACCCAAGAGATGTTTATTGTCATGTGTTTTCAGAACACAGAGCAAGTAAAATACAATCTATTTTTAACATACACAGATATTACACATATGAACTATGGGGAAGGAATATACTTAAACGAATGAATAACAATAAATCTCTTTAAGAACCTAAATAAATTGGAAGAGACAAGCAGCTAAGAAGCATGAAAGCATACAGTAATGGCAGTCATGCATAAGATTGAAAGTGAAGTGTAATACAAACTAAGCAACTTTTATAGTCTACTACGCTACAGTGTAAAACATGTGTACAATCACCGGTCACTTTATTAGGTACACCTTGCTAGTACTGAGTTGGGGCCACTTTTGCCTTCAGAACTGCCTTCATTCTTTGTGGTTGCAGCAGGCAATTACTTAAGTTACTGTTGCCTTTCGATCAGCTTGAACCAGTCTGACCTCTGGCATCAATAGGGCATTTTCACCCAGGGAACTACCACTCTCTTTTTTGAACCATTCTCTGTAAACAGTAGAGATGGCTTGTGAGTCTATGTAATATGCAAAACATGACTTATATTTTAACCAATAAATTGTACTTTTATTTGAAATATGTATATCGTGATTGTTTTTTAATTATTCTGTAATAAATATGTTGTTAAACTCATTTTATACACTTATCTGAAGTACACTGATAAGGGAAAACCTCTAATGAAATAATAAACTTCTTATTAAATTAGAGCCAATATAATATTTGCACATAATTATGGTAGCCTAGTGGGTAAGGTACTGGACTATGGACGACAAGGTCCAGGGTTCAAATCCCACCTGTGCCAAGCTGCCACTGTTGGGTCCTTGAGCAAGGCTCTTAACCCACAATTGCTCGGATTGTAAGACTGTACCAATTGTAAGTCGCTCTGGATAAGGGTGTCTGCTAAATGCTGTAAATGTAATAGTTATGATTAACTACAGAAATATCCACAAATCCTACAAGTATAACCACTGAGCAAGGGATCAATGGTTATACTTGTAAGTAGAATCACTCATTTCTTATGTGTACAGTATGCCAAGCCAGCCAGAACATTAATTAAACACCAAACTCACCTTTAGGTTGTTCAGGTTTATGTCTTTTAGGCTTATTTGAAGATAAATTCCATCCTATGCTCCACCAGAAAATGGTCTATTACTCTGCAGGTAAACTTAGCTGACCTTGCTAAATTATTGCAAGTTTTCTTCAAGTCGCCATTTGATGTTATCTAGCCAAATTAGCATGTGCATAGACAATTACTTATTTTTTTTTAGGAATGATGAATACGTAGCACCTTCTTCAGTATGCTGAGAAGGAGTAGACTGCTATGGACGAGCACATTTTGCACAAACCAGTCGAGTACATACCAGCTGGAGTGCCTGCTCCCATTACAGGAGAATGACACCAATAGTATTAATATGCCAAATACTATCCAATTTTTAAATTTATGTTACTATTTACTATTTATTTTCAGCTTTTCACTCAAAATTGTTAAGAAAACAGTGGGAATTGCTATAAAACATTGTAAAGCGGAAGCATTTTCACTAGTGTTATCAGACTTCTGGTCCCCACTGTATACACATACTAATCAGGAGACATAAGAATGTGAAGTAAATACAGATATTCAATATACAGATAAAGTTGGAGACAGAAACTAAAACAAACATACAATCTAGACTAAACCATATCTCAAATGTATAATAAATTGTAAACTTTAGTATATTCTAGGCATTATTAGTGGTCAGCTCTTTCCCTGTTAAGTGGTACATAAGGCATTTATCCTTCATGCACTTTGAGCAACTACATTGTGAGGTTTGTACAACGTACCTCACAATGTACCTGACATGCTCCTCTACTTTGTGAGCTTACATTGTGAGTTACTCCTCACTGTGAACAATATGTGAACCTGCAATGTGCAGCGCTTACATTGTGAGTTACTTGTACACTGTCAGTTCCTCTTTCATGTGGTGTTTGGACAATGTGAGCACCTATGTTGTGAGGTACTTGTGCAGTGAATGATAGGTTTTTTTAGCCAGAGACACATTTTATTTGCTATTAAGTAAGTTTTTTTTATCTTAAAAACCCTTATGATGTGTGTAATCTGTTCAAGGTTGTGTTTCCTTGCTATGTACTGGTTAGCTATATTATAGTTATGTTCAGCATTAGCTAAAATTGTCACCAAGTTTTGGAGGAAAACAAACATTTCAAAATAGTATGCCTGCTGTACTTTACTAGATTTGTGAACCTTCGTGGTACAATGTACATATAAACAAAAAATTTGGAAAAACCGCAATACAAAACTCATAATGTTTTCAACTCTTATTTTCAACCAGTTTGCTATAATAGTCCACTTACAATAGTCACATACTGTAAGCATCTACGCCACAGTGTAAAATGGTATCAATTGTAAGTTGCATTGAATGAGAGAGTCTACGAAGTGCTGTAAATGTACAGTACAATCACCTAGTCATGAAGTACTTGAACAATGTGAATACCTATATTTTAAGGTAAACAGGTAAACAGACATCAAGGTACAAAAAAGCCCTTAACCTGTTTTATGCCAGTTTATTCCATGTTTGCTGAATTATTTCAAAGTTAAAATAACCATTAAATTTAGTTTTAGTTTTGTTTTCACCTATTTTTACTGCTGCTTGCTCTCGCTACTGTAAATACACATTTTTCTTTCACATAGGCGAAACTATCAGAATCCACTTCACAAAGCTATTTATGTTCAGCATCTCAAAAATAAAAGCACTGTATTTCTCGCAAGAATCTTAAATGTCAGCTACAGCTTTAAAGTCTGCTTAAAAAACCCCACACATTCTTGTAAAATAAGTCATGGGTTAGTAGCCACATGGGAAGCACACTCAAAAACCTTTTCCTGCCAAGTGTTTGAGCATTTTTCAGGACTCGCAGTGCCCTCCAGGATGGCAGGAGCAAGCAGCAGTAAATCAATAGGATCAGCACAAGGGCAAGTGACAACCTGTTTAGTTTGCCAGCCTGCTTCGTTTCTGAACATGTGGACTTGACTTCTAAAGCAAAAGCTTGAGTGGGGATAGAAGATATTTCCCTGCTCTAAATCAGATTTGGCTTTATGTGGTTTTAAACAGATGTGTCACTATTGCTGTCAAAGGCTGGTGAAGATGGGGAATAAAAATTATAATTTTATGAGGAAATCAGCAAAATATGAAGTTGCACGAAGGTTTCTAGTGCATTTTAAGGGTGCTAAATTGGGTCCCCTAAATTGGGTCCCAGCACCCTACAATAAGAGTAAAAGTCATTTTTGTTGTTTTCTAACAAAAAGAAATGGAAGGTTGTCTCGAAAATGATAAAGTTAAAACCATAAAAAGTACATGATTTAAATATAATATTTTAACATTGGACATATAGCAGTCCCCCCGGTCTCACAAATGGTATGATCCACTTCCACTATCTTAGTCACAGTGTTTCCCCTAACGAAAAAGTCAGATGTTCTTCCTTCACAAGTGTGGGAAGCATCATTTTGGTTAAAATGTGCATTTTTTGTTTGCTTTAAAAACTGCATCTTCTGGTCTCATTTGGGTGCTCAGCACCACTAAAGCTCTGATCTTGGAATCGCCCCTGACACACACATTTCATAGAATTTAAACCTACTCTTTTCCTGATTTTTTTGGACTGAGGCTTAGACTTAACTTGATGTTTGTCTGGGTGAATTTGTTACGCACAATCAAACCCTCTTAGTCCCCTGATTTCCTGTTATCGTACTCCGGATGAGAAGAGCTGCATTTAATCCAGATAAGATTTACAACAGGCTTTATAACTTAAATTAATTGAAACATTTATGCTGCAATACATCCAAATAGGGTATAAGTCAAAGGCAATGTTATAATACACTTTAATACACTTGATAAAAAATAATTATTAATAACACAGAGTTACAAATCAGTCAGACTTTCAGATGAAAACAAATGCCTTTTGTTATGTTGTCTGAGGTGGAATAAAAACATTTCAATCATTACTGGTCTAAATCCACAACACTTTCCTCAAAGCAGTTCTTTTCTTTTAAATCCACAATGATTTCCTTTAAAACACCCCACTAAAATAGTACCCCCCCTCCCTCTACCATAAAAAGCTAACAGAAAGATGCATATTGCATGCGCAGTGAAACTCGATTATATAAATGCTATTTATCTGATTGACTGGAGCTCTGGCAGTGAGGTTCAATTTCCGTTCCCTCACTCACACTTCATAGCTTCTCCCTCTGTGATCTACAATCTTTACATTTCAAAAAGTGTCTTTTTTCCTCTCATGATTTATTCCTGCCTACCCAGAGCTTCTGGGAAGACTGGTCTTCTCCAGCAGCTGTTTCCAGTATCCCAGTTTCATTTATCACATTAGAATGGCTTGCTTTGGAAATTATTTCCTTTGTGTTTTTGTCTGGCTGTTTTCCTTCTGTCTGTGATGGAAAATGATTTATCTTAATGTTCACACAGTTGAGTGCATTTCTATATATGGATAGAGAGTAGCCAAAGTAATACCTATACCGTTTATTCTTTTTATTTTTAATGGTTTAACGGTTTGTACAGTATGTTACAGCATTAAAATACATTATAAGTTTCAAAGCTGATAAGATGACATTTGACAGATCAAAGTAAGAAAAAATGTGAAAGCCAAGTTGTGTTTAGCTGTGAGGCAACAGTACTAACTGCTTTACTGTGATGCTTTGTTACTTTATGACTACTTGATTGTCCTGCCTTTTCTATATAATTAATTAAATTATTTACTTAAAGCATGCAGCTATGGAGTCATCCATAAATATGGGGAAGATAATTAAGCTACACTGGATTGTTACAGAGGCAAAATTTTCTTTAAGGACCAAAGTTGCAGATTTACAAACGTTTCCAAAGGCTGAGCTGGGGAAAAAAGGATGGTCATACAGAACATAACCCAATTTCTTCTGACAAGTACGGTGGAGAATCGGTGGATCTTTTTTTTGCTGGGAACCTTGCTAGGCCCAGTAGTAAGAGCCATATGCTAGAAATGGAACCTTGCAATGAAGTATCCACCTGTTGAGAGTATACCTCTGTCTGTAGGTTCCAGACTCTACCCTGCAACCCTGACCAAGATAAGGATGAGGATAAAACAGGATTATTTTGATTTTTTCAATTACTCATTTTTGGAGAAAAAGTAGTATATGCAATCTTAACAATTTGAATGTGTAGTTTGGGCTTTACATATGATAATTTTTTTTCATACACCCCAAACAAGATTGGTAAATGCTGTTCAGTTCAGGACAGCAAACTGTTTATAATAATAAACAAGATTGAGATCTTAGATTGGGAGTATAAATGTTGCTTGTCAGAATGATGTGCACTGGGGGCTGCTTGGAAGCTACATCATCCTGCATAGTTCCTTCTGACACATTTGCCTTTCCACAGCCACAGCCTGCTGTGCTTTCTCAGTTTAATCCCCTCTTGATGTTCACTTTCTTGTTGGCTGTCATCACAGCTACAATGTCATTTTTTTTCTGGTTGCTATCTCATCATGCTCCTGTTCGCGGTTTGTCTGCTTCGGGTTTCATGAGTCTTTCCCTGCCATGTTTACTCCTGTCAACATTTCAAGGTGCTATAGAAAAGCAATTTAAAGTATTAGCTAAGTGCCTTATGAAACACAGTAACATAAATCTTTCCTAATCATTAAGGGAATTACTACTTTACCCAATCTAATTAATTAAATAATCAAATAATTGCATTAAAATACTTCACTCCTATAAATAGATATTAAAAAGATAGATTTTAATCTGGATTACAAATCACTTTACAACAAAATTCACCTTTTATTTTCAGTTTTACGTTTAGGTCATAATGGCTGTTTTGGTGTATTTATGAACCTCAGTTTCCCACCAAACCCATAGCATTCTTGTGGAAACACATTTAGCTGATAAAACCTGTCAAACAAGTGTTTAATCTCACGGAACTAATGTGAAATGACGATATTAGTATCTAATAATGCTTTTGTCATTTTACATCTAGGCTTTCATATCTAATTGCCTTTGAGGTTCTGACCTAGATTCTAAACTGTAGCAAACGTCCATTGTCTCTTGGATGGACTCTACATGCAAGGGCATTGTTAAGCAGGACGTTTCTGGCCTGGTTAATAAGTTTGCAATTGGTTTTCTAGCTGAATAATTTGCGCCATATTTTCAAAATCATTTGGACAGTATGTGAGATAATAGTTAATTTTTCAAAGCGAATTTTCAAAGAGAAGTTTTTCCTCTATGGTTTTTCCTCTATTTAAAAAAAAAATTGATCCTCATTGAGTATTTAAAATAATGAAGAACATATTGAGATAAGTCAAAAGCCTTTATTACAATTTCCAGAGATATTAGTATGTTTACATGGTGCTCGGGTGGTACAGTGGTCTAGTACACTAGCCAATCACCACATGATTGGTGGTGTCTGAGGGCAGTTGGGACTGTGGTGGCCTAGTGGTAAAGGTCCAGGGTTCAAATCCCCCCTCAGCCAAAAAGCTGCCACTGTTGGGTACTTGAGCAAGACCCTTAACCCACAATTGCTTGGATTGTAAGATCGTATCAATTGTAAGTCGCTCTGGATAAGGACGCCTGCTAAATGCTGTAAATGTAAATGTAAATCATCCATGGGACTACGACAGTGACCCAACCCTATTATTGCCATCTTGTCCAGTGTGTGCTCATGACTGCCCCCTGTCTTCTCTGGGGATAGGCTGGTTGGGGACGAAGTGCCGCCAAGGACTTTTCTGCTTAGACTCAAGATCCTAGAGTAACTCTCTGTATTGGACTACACAATGGTGATATGCATATTTTACATTATATTATTTGAACTATCACAATAAGACTTGTATTTTTAGATAAATTAGTTTCATTCTTACACTCATCATCTACACCACCCAAGGAGGTTGGGTCCCTTTTTGAGTCTTGGTCCTCTCAAGGTTTATTCCTCATAATGCTTAGGGAGTTTTTCCTTGCCACTGTCACCCTAGGTTTGTTCAATTTGGTATTGGCCGTAGAGATTAGAAGATCTAAAAAGTTTCTTTGAGACAATGCTCTATTGTAAAAAGTGCTATATAAATAAATCTGACTTGAATTGACTGTATATGGAAGAAGTGGAAAAGAAGGCACTAAGATCCTATTCAGGGACACCACCCAGCCATTGGTTCAGCTATGTGGATGACACCTGGGTTAAAATGAAATCTCAGGAAGTACCACAACATCACCTCAGTGGACAAACACATCAAGTTCACCAGGTAGGATTTGAAGAATGACAGGTTAGCCTTCCTGGAATGTGAAGTTGTGATTGGAGATGGGGGGCAACTGAAAGTTGATGTTTACCATAACCAGTACTTACAGTTTGACTCTCATCATTCATTGGAGCATAAATTAGAAGTCATTAGGACACTGTACCACCAAGCAGACATTGTGCCTACCGACACAGCAACCAAGGATGGAGAAATCTCACGTTAAGCAGGCCCTGGGCAAATGTGCTTATCTGAACTGGGCCTTCGTCAAAGCGGGTAAGACGCTCAAACAGTGCTCCAGAAGATCCAAGAGAAGAGAACAACAACCGCAGTCTAAGCATAAACCAGTGGTGACTCCATATATGGCAGGAACATCGGAACAATTGAGACGCATATTTTCCAAACACCGCATCTCAGTGGCTTTCAAACCCCAAAAACACGCTACACCAAAAGCTGGTCCACCCCAAGGATCGGGTCCCCCAGCACAAACAGAGTAATGTAGTGTACGCTGTTAAGTGCCGAGAGGATTGCCAGGAATTGTACATTGGGGAAACCAAACATCCGTTTGTGAAATGGATAGCATAACATAACATAGAAGACCCACCTCATCAGGCCAGGTCTCTGCGGTTTATACCCACCTACAGGCCAGTGGCCACTCTTTCAAGGATAAAGACCTGCAGATCCTTGATAGGGAGGAATGCTGGTTTGAATGCAGAGTAAAATAAGCCATTTTTGTAAAAGAGATGGGGACACCCATTTCTGACCTGAGGAGGGGGCCTCAGAATACACCTTTCACCATCTTACAATGCCTCTATTGCAACTATTCCCCAGTCCTGCGTGAATGGCACACATTGCCCTTGTCGTTAATGGCCATGACAATTTGCAAATTAAACTGATCACCCGTCCCATTGTTATGTAATGGTGCTGGTACCAGTCGTTATGCAAATGTGCTGTATATAAGATTGGGGAAGTTTTCCAACTAGCTGAGACTGAAGAATTCACTTAGATGAGTAACAAAATGTTCCCACAAAATCTTATGTCCAGATGAACTGATTCAACTTCTGGGAAAAGACAGCAAGGTTAGAATGTGAAAAGAATAGATAAATAAAAATACAGTGGGGCCCAAAAATGTGAGACACCTAGTGAAAATGCTTGTTTGAATCTGAGAAGGATTCATTCTGCAGAAGGACAATGACCCAAGAAATACCTTCAATTGAAGATTAAAGAAGATCAAGGGGTGCTGACTGTCATGCACTCTCTGACCACTGGTTCTCTATCACCAGACCTGAACTCCATCAAACATTTATGGGGGCACTTGGAGCCAAGCATTCAGTAACATCACAAGATGCTCTGGTTAGTGTGAAATCTGGCTTGGATAATGTGGTTCATCAGATACTGCACATAGTTGTGGAGTCCATTCCACCTCCATGACAGCATGCTGTCATTACAGCAAAAGGGAGAACATGGCAAATGCTAAAGTAATTTGTAATTTATGAACTGATTTGTAATGAAAAAGTGATTTCAGAGTTTTAGTTCACACTGTAAGCAATGTATAGGAAAACAGAACATGATATAGTGTGATGTGCTTTGGATTTATTACCCATACATTTTTTAAGTGTTCAGAGTAATGTAATGATTGACTGTCTGATGTGTTTTAATGTAATTTGGTTCCCTTAAAAGGAAACTGCAACTGTTACTGTGGTCATGGTTCTTATCTGTAAAAAAAAAAAAAATACCATGTTGTAAAATTACATTTAAGAGCCCATTGATGCCTGCACTATTGCTTACAAACATCTCCAGCTGATTCAGTCTCGCACTCCTAGTGTGAACCTGCGATAAGGTGTGCAATCCATGCAGCAGCGGCTTATCTTAAGTTAGCATGCACTCTCTGGAGTATGGGATTTCACTTCAGCCTCTCCACTGTGCATCAGGTATGACCCAATTAGGC
This sequence comes from Ancistrus triradiatus, assembly GCA_025084515.1. Taxonomy (NCBI): domain Eukaryota; kingdom Metazoa; phylum Chordata; class Actinopteri; order Siluriformes; family Loricariidae; genus Ancistrus; species Ancistrus triradiatus. Next base: position 56,442 of record JAJAGP010002192.1, read on the forward strand.
TGCCTTTTTTAAATGTGAAATTACATCAGTATGTGATAAGAAGTTTTAGTCATTTTACTTTGGATGCAAAACTTTCTCAGAAAGTGCTTTGACTGCATGCTTTCTCGTGTGTATATTAAATGATCTTCATATCAGTTAGCATTTTTGTCAAGCACTCTGAGGCATGCAGCTATAGGAAAATAACCAAATATAGCATGATGAATGAAAAAGCAACAACAAAACAAGCAAACAAACAAGCAAACAATGTGAGCTAGGTTCTACGGAAGGGAGATCATGCCATCATGAAACCAGCAGATATAGCCATTTGTAGAGAAGTTAGAATATGCATATGTTCACATATCTAAAAGTGCAAGAGTTAATTCCAAAGGAGGTTAACACTATTATAAATAACTATAAAATAGATTTTAGCTTATGGTTTATCACCAAATGTGTAGTTTATAGTTCTCTAGATTGCTTCTGTCTTTAACAGGAAATATTAACTATCCAAAAGCAATTTAAACCATGCAGACATCAGTTTTACTTAAATAAACTAACACCCCTGAATATGGCTGTCAATGTGCTCTTTGTAAGCACCAAGATGATCATCAGGTCTTACCACACAGGTGAATTATGTGAAGTACGGGTCAGTTGAAGATTGATTTCTATTTGGGAATTAGTTTCTGTTTGAGGTGGTAAGTTGCCAGACCGCAGAAGGAGAAACAAGCGGAGTAAGAGGGACTGAGTCTTTGCAATGCATCACACCAGACAGATTTAGTTAGTGTTGCTTACGATTGAGGAGAAAGCCCATACCTTCCAAGCAGATGACAGGACAAATTATTCTCTAGGGGCTGACATCACAAGCTCTTATATTGGTACAATTGCTATGATTATTATTATCAGATCATAATTAATATTTAGCATGTTTTCAGTATGAAGCATGCTAGGATACATGGGATACAAACAGCATGCTTGTAAGTTGAAATGTATTTCAAGTCATTCAAAATGTCAACAGGGTATATCTGTACACAGCAATATACATCACTGAATTAATTAATACAGTGTTCAGTTTCTTCATCAAGAATTTAGACTGCAAGTGTTCATTTAACACTAGGGATTTTGCAGTTGAAAGGTTTCCAAAATTCACCCAGAAGTTTCTCTATATTGGATCTGATATGGTAAATATATTTTTAAATTGGTAAACTTCATGAAGGGATTTGTTCACCTGTGCCCATGTTATTATGTTGTGGAACAATGCTGATATTTTGGCACTGGGTGCTTTTGAACTCCAGGTAACTTTTAGACATCTCCAGTTTGTACTTCTCCTGTGTCTGTACTGAAGAGTATGTGTTCACTGAAGCACTTGTTTTTGTTACATGCTGACTGATGACGCAAGCTGATGTAATTTTCTTGCAGTTGCACTGATAGAGAATCTCTGTTGTATAATTTGACAATGCAGAACACATGCTGCCCAGTCTGCTACTGAATTCAACCATGTTTTTATTGTCATCATCTCAAAGCCTTATACAACTGTGCTGTGACACATTTCTCCCACAACTAAAAAAAAGGACACTGTTTACCAGGAGCACCCCACAAGACTTGTTGTTAGGGTTAAGGTTAGGTGTTGGGGTTTGTTTAGATTTGGGGTTAGAGTTGGTGGTCATAATGTCTGGCTCACAAGAGCATGCTGTCCACAATCTCAGTATGAAAGATGAAAATAAAAGTCACTTTCATTAGTTTTTACAACCCCCAAATCAGAAAAAGTTGGTCCCAAGAATCCAAGAAATTCCATGTTTTGTCTTGTAAACTTCATTTCATTTGTTAATAAACATCCATTTCTGCATTTCAGGCCTGCAATACGCTCCAACATAGCCGGACCAAAGATGAAAGGGACCATCCAGGCTATTGTCAGCAATAACGCAGAAAAGTACAATGTGCAACATATGAGGCTTTCAAGACAGCACTTTTTCCATGGAGACCCATGTACAGTGGGGCAAAAAAGTATTTAGTCAGTCACTGAGTGTGCAAGTTCTCCTACTTAGAAAGATTGAGAGAGGTCGGTAATTTTCATCATAGGAACACTTCAACTATGAGAGACAAAATGAGAAAAAAATTCCAGGAAATCACATTGTAGGATTTTTAAAGAATTTAATTGTAAATTATGGTGGAAAATAAGTATTTGGTCAATAAATTTGATTCAGCTCAATACTTTGTAACATAATCTTTTTTGGCAAAGACAGAGGTGAAACATTTCCTGTAAGTCTACACCAGGTTTGGACACACTGTAGCTGGTATTTTATCCCATTCCTCCATGCAGATCTCCTCTAGAGCAGTGGTGTTTTGGGGCAACATGAACTTTCAACTCCCACTAATTTTCTATGGGGCTGAGGTCTGGAGACTGGCTAGGCCACTCCAGGACCTTGAAATGCTTTTTACGGAGCCACTCCTTTGTTTCCCGAGCGGTGTGTTTGGGATCATTGTCATGCTGGAAGACCCAGCCACGTTCCATCTTCAATGCTCTCACTGATGGAAGGAGGTTTTGGCTTAAAATCTCATGATACATGACCCCGTTCATTCTTCCCTTAACACGGATCAGTCGTCCTGTCCCCTTTGCAGAAAAACAGCCCCAAAGCATGATGTTTCCACCCTCATGCTTCACAGTAGGTATGGCGTAACTCAGAATGCTTCTTCCTCCAAACACAGGTGTGAGGGGATCTGGGATGGAGGGCCGGGTGGGAGGCAGTATTCCTGTGGGTAACGAAGAATTTCCTCCCGTTGCCCTCTATGCTTCTTCCTTCAAACACAGCGAGTTGAGTTTTACCAAAAAGTTCTATTTTTGGTTTATCTGATTGTGGTTTCATCTGTGATGCACATTATATTCTACCAACCTCTTCTGATCATCCAATCTGCTCTCTGGTAAACTTCAGACGGTCGGGACATGTACTGGCTAAGAAGGGGCACTGCAGGATCTTGAGTCCCCTCGGTGTAGTGTGCTACTGATGGTCGCTTTGTTACTTTGGTACCAGCTCTCTGAAGGTATTCATCAGGTCCTCAGTGTAGTTCTGGCTCCTCCCCTCGATTTTTGCTCACCGTCTCATGATCCTTTTACCCACGGGGGATGAGATTCTTGCATGGAGCCCAGATAGAGGGAGATTATCAATGGTCTTCTATGTCTTCCATTTTTCTTAAATTGCTCCCACAGTTGATTTATTCACACCAACCTGCTTGCCTATTGTAGATTCACTCTTCCCAGCCTGGTGCAGGTCTACAATTTTCTTCCTGGTGTCCATCGACAGCTCTTTGGTCTTGGCCATGGTTGAGTTTGGAGTCTGACTGTTTGAGGCTGTGGACAGGTGTCTTTTATACAGATAACAAGGTCAAACAGGTGCCATTAATACAGGTAACGAGTGGAGGACAGAAGAGAATCTTAAAGAAGAAGTTACAGGTCTGTGAGAGCCAGAAATCGTCCTTGTTTGTGGGTGACCAAATACTTATTTTCCACCACGATTTGCAATTAACTTCTTTAAAAATCCTACAATGTGATTTCCTGGATTTTTTTTTCTCATTTTGTCTCTCATAGTTGAAGTGTAGCTATCATGAAAATGACAGACCTCCCTCATCTTTCTAAGTCGGAGAACTTACTTGCACAATCAGTGGCTGACTAAATACTTTTTTGCCCCACTGTACTTTCAACGAGACAGATCAAAGGAGACTTGACTTGTCCCCAATAGAGAATGTGTGGAAACATTTGAAATGAAAAAAATGTAACACTGGCATCCTTGTACCTTTATGGACCTTAATATGTGTTTGCAGGAAGAATGGGACAAAACATGAAATGGCTTGGGCTCATACTGTCTGTAATTAAATAAAAGTCAAATATATGTGAGAAACACTGCATTGTTTTTTCCCCTCGATTTCCATACTGTCACATTTTTTTCTGATTTGGGGTTGTATGTCTTGTACTGTACTAAGTATCATGAGGTTTGAATACAGTGTCTACACAAATATTCTAGAAATGGGTATCTTTTTGTTTACCATAATCCCCCATTATAGAACCCCTGCATCACTCGGAATGACTTTTGCTACTAGAATAAACCTGCAGCGTGGAGGAGGCTACAGTACATACTGTAAGTGATTTTGTGAGGTCTAATGTTACATGATGTGTAATTCTTGCCTTCAGATTCAGATTTGAATATGTGAACGTGAAAGGAATAATAATAACAAGTAATTGTTGTTGATTTGACACTTTTTCATTCTCTGTTTTTAGTCTACAAACATTCAAAACATGACAAGATTGGTTGCTATGGGAAACAGTACAGCAAAAAACTAGCCCTGACTACAGATACAGCTCTTTTTCTCTATCTGTCTCTCCTCCTGTCTTTTCTCATTCATCTTCCTCTCCATGTTTAATTAAAAAGGTCAAAATTCTGTTGCTTGTGCTGCCATATCCTTGCATTCTGACTTTAAACAGAATTTTGTCACATAGGGAGGGATCCCTGTCTGTTTTCCCCATTTTACATTAGGCAAGCTAATGGGGTCAGAAGGGAGCAGCTCTTCCATCCACCGTCAACCTGCTGAGTAGTCTCAATTCAGGAGGGAGTCTTTACCATTCAGAGAGCGTGCATTAGACCCACATTTGCTATTAGGGCCTCACATAGTGCATGATTTCAATGGACCTCGTCAAACATCTGCACAATCAAATCTGATTGCAACAGAGCGAAGGAGAATTAATTCTTGATTTATTATTATTATGCCGTAATCAGCCCACACCACAGCCCTCTGTGAGATTCCATCTCAACTGTTGCATAAAAATACAGAACTTATAGAGAGCAAAGAAAATATACATAGGTGAGAGTTTCCATTTAAATTCCACACTACCATACAATAAATAAATAATAAAGCAACAAAATGGCTGCATGCTAAATGGTTTTTTACTATGCAAGCTCTTACCAGCTAAACCAAATCACATTCAAGTGATCCCACAGAAATCATATTTTACTAATGAATAATTTAGCTGAACTGCAGTGTTGATAGTGCAGTAAGAAATAGAAAACATGATAAAAAATAAAGCACTATTACTTAAATCTGCACCATTTAACACAGCCATTATCCTCTATCATTATCTTAAAGATGAACTGGTTATTTTATTTTTTTTTATTAATTTATGTCATTTATTCTTATTGTTATTATTGTTATTATGTTATCGCAATTCCTTACTCTGCATACATGCCCCAGGCATTTTATAATTAAGTGAATTTTAACCACCAGCTTCAGTGTGTGCAGTGTTTTACATAAACCGATTGCTATTACGTTTTTCACACAAATTTCACATGTCAATATGTTCTGTTTATGCACACATGCCTGAAATTATAACTTACATATTTTTTTGATAGGATTTTATATGAATAATGTTATATTAGAATATATTATAAACTAAGTCTAAATTTATGTGGATCTAAAGTTCTTTTAAATAAACTTGGTTTTGTTTAAATGCATATAAGCTTTCAAACATGTTTGCTGAAAACTTTAGACTGACAAGAACTCTTCTTTACTGACAGCTGTGTTTATCACTTTCTTGAATGTATTATCAAAACGTAAATCACGTAAAAATTTGTAAAAACGTAAAACCATTTCTTAAAAACTTGATTTTCACCCATCTTTTTTTTTTTTTTTTAAAGGTCAGATATAACAACAACTTTTCTGTTCAACAGCTGAACATTCTGGCTTTATACAGCATACCTCAATACATTAAATGAAATTAATAACAAATGAAATTAGAGAATTGTGATTAATGACATACATTCTCCACGTCAAGTAGTGGAAAAGTATGTAATCATCAAGCAAAAACAGTCACAGTTAGTACTTTGTTGCTCATCCTCTGGCTTGAATTCTTTGAGGTATAGACTTCACTAATGAAAATCAATATTCTGTATCATGCTGGTTCTAACTTTCTCAGATAGCAGTTGACAGATTAGCTTTCCAGGATGGAACTTTTGGAGACCTTGCTTTTTTCATATCCACCATAAAACCTAAATCAGAGTGAAATCTGGAGTGTTTGCTGGCCATGTCACAGAGTTTATATGCATTTCTTTTAGAAAAGCTTTAGGACTTTTTTGCTTGCAGCAAGGTGAAATATCATCCCGAAAAATGACTTCATCATCACCAAACCTATTTTCTATCAGTGGAATGAAAAGTGTCCAAAATTACAGTGTATACCTATACATTGAGTGTTGAGGTAATGATTACCATCTCTCCTGGTTCTTTACCTGACATGCAACCCAATATCTAAATCTCTGAGTGGGAAATGATTGTTTTCATCAGGCAGTCATTTTTATATATTTCATTAGAATTTGCATTTTTAGACTTGTGATGTTTTTTGTTTTAGAAATGCAAATTAAAGTGATTCCCCTAAAAAGTGATTTTTTTTTTCTTCTACTTGATCTGGAAATAATATTACATTAAATAAAATAATTTGTTTATTTATTTAAAGTCACTCTTCAGCAGCAATGACCATTCAAATACAGACACAAGATTATATTTGGTTACAACACTCAGGGTTATATTGAAGCTAGTCATACAGTCGTATGAAAAAGTTTGGGCACCCCTGATAATTTTCATAATTTTTCTTTATAAATCATTGGTTGTCCAGCTCAGCAATTTCAGGTAAATATATCATATAGCAGATGAACACCGTGATATTTGAGAAGTGAAATGAAGTTTATAGGTTTTACAGAAAGTGTGCAGTAATTATTCAAACAAAATTAGGCAGGTGCATAAATTTGGGCACCCTTGTCATTTGAATACCTTTAGACTAATTATTGGACACTAATTATTGGAACACAAAATTTGTTTTGTAAGCTCATTGACCCTTGATCTACATACACAAGTGAATCCAACTATGAGAAAGTGTTAAGGTGGCCAATTGGAAGTTTTGCATCTTTGCATCTTCTCTGAAGAGTGGCAACATGGGAGCCTCAAAACAACTCTCAAATGGTCCTGAAAAAACAAACGGTTGTATCAAACATCATGGTTCAGGGAAAGGAAAAAGCCTCTCTCAGAGATTTTCAGCTGTCAGTTCCACTCGTGAGGAACATTTGAGGCCAATGGAAGACCACCAGGCACCTTTCTAGTCTAGGACAATCCCGAAGTGGCAGAACCAGAAAAATTCTCAACAGGCAGAGGCTAAGGATGGTGAGACTGTCATAGTCCAAGGACCACAGACCCAACCTAAAAAGATCCAACAACCTCATCTTGCTGGCCAGATGCGTAGTCCCACTTGTTCATCGTTCAACTATTACAGTCGCAAGTATTTGCACAAGGAAGAGGTGCTGTATGGAGAAGAGTATGTATAAGAGCCTTTTCTGCGACACGCTATCAATACAGATCCTTTAGGGTTGCTCAGACAACTCTTTGGACAATCCCGCTCATTTTGGAATTAAAGTTCTGCGTACTGATGAATAATTGTAGTTTATTTGGACATACCAAGGAGCTACAAAAAGACAACACAAGGCTACATCATCCCAAGTAACAAAACCACTGCGAACACATTCCCAGTAAAATTTGTTGGCGGTTTCCATCAATGCTGTGGGACTGGTGGGCCAGTGCAGGTACTTCAGGAATCTTGGTTAAGTTGAGGGTCGCATGGATTCGCAGTTTAATATCTCCAATCTTGAACAATAGTTAATCCAAAAGTAAGTCCGGTGAGCAGAAGGTGCAGCCGGAGAGCCACGAGCGCGGGGGAAGGGGCGTGATGACAACGACACCATGGAAGACAGGCAGACACAAAAGAAAAAGGAGAAAAGGAGGCACGCAAAGCAAGCCTTGGCTTCAAAATTACTAGACATTGGTGTCAAGGATGTAGAACACACGTTAGCAAGGGGGGGGACACTGGATTCTGGGTAAGTGGAATGGCCAGTCTCAACGAGGGTCCCCAGACTGAATATTACTGAATGTGGGCTTGTCCATGGGGGGGGAGGGGCGATACGGGAAACCATCAACAAACACGTGACTGAAAACTGGAGATGTTTGGCGCTAAAAAGAAATAAATGTTCATGTGCACATTGAGCTGATTTGAGGAAAACCAAGGAGTGACTGGGAAAAACGAGGGGTTTAAGAACCCGCAGCGCGAACGGGGAAGGGGAGACCCAGACCACCAATACCAGCCATGTGGGGAGACGAGGAGGGGGGGACGGGGACCAGTAGCATAATCGTCGACTGGGAGTGGTGGGGACAAGACAAAGTGCTAACGCGGGGCACATCAATACACAAGGGGCACCGGACGTGGGGCTGCCGCAAAGGGAGGGTAACAAAGAACACTTCAGAATATTAGGATTTGTTGAGTACAGTAATTTGTTCGTGTTTCTTTCACAACAATGCACAAGGGAACATGGGATGAAATGCTCTTAAATGGAAAAAAAAATAGTGCCATATTTGTGAGAAATAGAAAACGATTGTATGATATGCTTACAAAGAGAAAAAGTAAAAACTGTGATAACCATCCTCTGAAGCTATCATGCTATCCCATAGGGACATTTTAAATAAATGGTGTAGCCGAGATGAAAATAGATAAAGAGACCGACCAGGTGGGGGAATAGAAAGCAAGGTAAAGAATACCAGAAACGTATAACGTGGTAAAAGTAAATCCGTAATTATTAATAGATTGAGAAACTTATTGGCCAGTTCAAGTATTAATGAGATAAAAGGCCCATTCAAATCCTGGGACCATATCAGAAAGCAGTGGCTGGGGATAACGACACTCGATGAGAATGTTTGGATGTAACTTTCTAAAAGCTGTGTCACAATAACTTCTTGGGCTTCAGTCTGTCCCACAACAACATATTGCACAATTGGGATTGGGAAGGTGTCAAGGACGTAATAAGAGGGAAGTTGACTTGGCCTTCCGGAAAATTATTAAACAATTTATAAATCGTCTTTAAGCCATTCTTTGGTAAGAAACGAAAACTTGCGTGACTTAAAGGGTCATAATTGTCCTTTGCGGAAACTGCATGACCACATTCTGCTTGGAGATTCAGTGCATGGACAGATGTCCTGAACATTTCTTTGTAGATTCTCATCGTGATCTCAATTCAGACTTCATTGGTTAAAACAGGGGGGGTCAGTATATTTGGCAAGCTTTCCTGAGGGGTGGTGGTCCAAATACAGCAAAACAGTGAGGCCCAACCATTATTCATATCACCACCCCATGTTTCAACAGATTGGTGATAAGGTGTCTTGGGACAGTGGGAGCAAAAAAGGGTAGTGAAATAAGTCTCCAATTATTGTGCAAGGAATTGTCGATACCTAATTAGAAAGGATGGGGCTGAGAAGGTCTGCCCAATTTGTTCATCATAGGTACACATATTGATCAGAGCTTCGAGCTATGAGAGACACAAAATGAAAAAAAAAATCCCTTAAGAAATCACATGTTGTAAAAAACTTTAACGAATGTTACGGCAGTCTGGTTAGCGGGCGTCATGAGGTGTGGAAACACAAGCTCTATTGGAGTCACACGGCAAAAAAAAAATCCTGAAAATCACATTGTAAGACTTTTAAAGAATTTAATTGTAAATCATGGTGGAAAAGAAGTATTTGGTCACCCACAAACAAGCAAGATTTCTGGCTTTCACAGACCTGTAACTTCTTTCTGTCCTCCACTCGTTACCTGTATTAACTGCTTTTTACAGAGTCACCCGAGTTGCCCGAGTGGTGTGTTTGGGATAATTGTCATGCTGGAAGACCCAGCCACGTTCCATCTTCAATGCTCTCACTGATGGAAGGAGGTTTTGGTTTAAAATCTCACGATACATGGCCCCGTTTATTCTTCCCTTAACAGGGATCAGTCATCTTGTCCCATTTGCAGAAAAACAGCCTCAAAGCATGATGTTTCCACCCCCATGCTTCACAGTACGTATGGTGTTTTTGGGATGCGACTCAGCATCATTTTTCCTACAGTTGAGTTTTTACTAAAATGTTCTATTTTGGCTTCATCTGACCAAATGATATTCTCCAAATCCTCTTCTGGATCATCCATATGCTCTCTGGCAAACTTCAGATGGATCTGGACATGTACTGGCTTAAGCAGGGGGACACGCCTGGAACTGCAGGATCTGAGTCCCTCTCAGCATAGTGTGTTACTGATGGTAGCCTTGTTACTTTGGTCCCAGCTCTCTGCAGGTCATTCATCAGGTCCCTTCGTGTAGTTCTGGGAGTTTTCTTCACCGTTCTCATGATCATTTTGACCCCACGGGATGAGATCTTGAGTGGACTCCCAGGTCGAGGGAGATTATCAATGGCCTTATATGTCTTAAATTGCTCCCACAGTTGATTTATTCACACCAACCTGTTTGCCTATTGTTGATTCACTCTTCCCAGCCTGGTGCAGGTCTACAATTTTCTTCCTGGTGTCATTCGACAGCTCTTTGGTCTTGGCCATGGTTGAGATTGGAGTCTGACAGTTTGAGGCTGTGGACAGGTGTCTTTTATACAGATAATGAGGTCAAACAGGTGCCATTAAACGTCCTGGGGTGACCTAGCCAGTCACCAGCCCTCAACCCCATAGAAAATGTGTGGAGGGAGTTGAAAGTCCATGTTGCCCCAAAACATCACTGCTCTAGAGGAGATCTGCATGGAGGAATGGGCCAAAATACCAGCTACAGTCTGTGCAAACCTGGTGAAGACTTACAGGAAACGTTTGACCTCTGTCATTGCAAACAAAGGTTATGTTACAAAGTACTGAGTTGACCAAATTTATTGACCAAATACTTATTTTCCACCATGACTTACAATTAAATTCTTCAAAAATCCTACAAAGTGATTTCCTGGATTTTTTTTTTCTTATAGTTGAAGTGTACCTGTGATGAAAATTACAGACCTCTCTCATCTTTCTAAGTAGGAAAACTTGCACAATCAGTGGATGACTAAATACTTTTTTGCCCCACTGTATGCTGGAATGCAGTGTTTTCCGTTCTCCAAAATAATGCTTTTCTTTTAAACCAAAAAGTTCTATTTGGTCTCATTCATTCACAAAACATTCTTCCAATAGCCTTCTGGCTTGTCCACATGATCTTTACCAAACTGCAGATGAGCAGCAATGTTCTTTTTGAAGAGCGGTGCCTTTCTCCATGCACACCATTGTTGTTCAGTGTTCTTCTGATGGTGGACTCATGAACATTAACATTATCCAATGTGAGAGAGGCCTGCAGTTGCTTAGAAGATACCCTGGGGTCCTTTGTGACCTCGCCAACTGTTACACGCATTGCTTTTGGAGTGATCTTTGTTGGTCGACCACTCCTTGGGAGGGTAACAATGGTCTTGAATTTCCTCCATTTGTACACAATCTGTCTGACTGTGGATTGTTGGAGTCCAAACACTTTAGAGATGGTTTTGTAAAATTTTCCAGCTTGTTGAGCATCAGCAACTCTTTTTCTGAGCTCCTCAGAATCTCCTTTGTTTGTGCCAAGATACACTTCCACAAACATGTTGTGAAGAGCAGACTTTGATAGATCCATGTTATTTAAATAAAACAGGGTGTCCACTCACACCTGATTGTCATCCCTTTGATTGAAAACACCTGACTCTAATTTCACCGTCAAATTAACTGCTAATCCCAGAGCTTCACAAACTTTCGTCATTCACTAATATGTAATATTGGATCACTTTCCTCAACAAATAAATGACCAAGTATAATATTTTTGTCTCATTTGTTTAACTGGATTCTCTTCATCTACTTTTAGGACTTGTGTGATAACCTGGTGATGTTTTAGGTCATATTTATGCAGACACATAGAAAATTCTAAAGGGTTCACAAACTTTCAAGCTCCACTGTATGGAGCAGGCAGATATGTCAATCATTAAAGTTGTGGTCTAATTAGACCCTGGGTCTTGCCACAAAAGACCATAAAAAGGCTCTTAGAGAATACTTTCGTGTAGTGTACCTCTTGGTCAGAGATCAATGACTTGTAGACATGCCTCCACGATACACTCAAAGACATTGTGCCCAGTTGACAGACTTTGAGAGAGTGTGCATCATTGGACAGAGAGAAGCAGGATGGTCGATTCGATGTATTTCCCACCATCTAGGCCGTTCTTACCAAGGTGTTAGGAGGTGTTGTGAGCAGTTGTTCTGTGAGGGTACACACATGGCGAACAGGCTTCGGATGGCCCAGACAGACCACCAGTAGAAAGGATCATACATGGATAAACATACAAGGATATACATGTTAATAAATTGTTCATTAAGATACTGTGTTGGGAATTTCAGACAAGATGAGAGTGAATTAATGTGTGCCACCCATGGGCTGGATATGTCAGATAACAACCAATTCCTGTGTGAAAGGCTTTACTGGTTTCTTAATGTGATATGGCACAGTGTAAGACTTTCCTCTCTGAACTACATGGCCCCAAGGCTCTCCTCAGGGACATAGAGTCCTCCAGGAGACATTTTATCCCAGGCACTACACATGACGCTTCTTCTCAGCAGTGATAATAGTAAAGTGCAGTCCTAACTCATTGGACACCTTTATAGGGTGAAAATGAAAACATGTACGGAGCTGTACCTAGTGGACTAGTTTAAATTCCAAATCACTCACTCTTTTTCTATGCCCGCTATAATCCAATCACTTCCATTCAAGTCCAGTCTCTTTCAAAAAAGCATTGTATTTAAACCAGGTAGTATTTCAGGAACATTCTTAGCTTGGTTTTCTTCACGTCTCACAGACAGGTAGCAATTTCTTACTATTGGTAAACACAGATTGTACATTGTAACTGCTGCCCAAGGGGTCTCTTATGCATTAGGATGCATTCTGGTTCCCCTACTTTTATGATTTACATTGCCATATTCATTTTCATATCATTGCCCATCTCTTGCTATTACTAACTACTAGTGATGTCAAAACATTGGGTTCTGCTTTCATATTCCCTGTATTGAGTATCACAATTCTCTGTTTACATGGTCTCCTGACTAGAACAACAAACACTGATGAATATCTGTTCATCAAGAACTCTCTTCACATCATCGCTATTCTCAATCAGATGTAGAGGCAACTGATTACATCTCAAGTACAAAATACTGCATATTACATTTCAAGCCTTTCATGGGCCGAACCCAGCATATCTCGGGGAACACCTTCATCCCTACATCCCCCTCACACCCTCAGGTGCTCTGATGGCATGCTGCTCATTGTCCTCTATACTAGACTCTCGTCATTGGGTGACAGACTTTTCAGTGCTCTAGCCCCATGCTACAGCATTCTATGCCACAGTCAGGACAATATGTCTATTTCCTCCTTCAAGTCTATCTGAAGACATTTCTTTTCAAACAGTACTTTTGTTTGACTTATTTTGCTACAGGTATACACAATGGTACTTTGTTTCTCATCATTAATTCATTCCAGAAGGCTTGTCGAGAACCAAAAACAACGACTACCAGGAACATTTTTCACATAAGGAATAATGCAAATTGAATTCATCCATTCCAGACCCCCAGAAAATCCACACTGTATAAGGCATTATATGCATTGATGGAGTTGTATTGTACAGGTGTTCCCTGATTTATGATGGGTATATGTTCCAACAAATCCTTCATAAGTTAAATGTATAATAAACTGAGGAGTTTAGTGAGTGTTTGGTGTATCATAGCAGAGACGAGGCTGAAGTTGGCTTCATATTCGCATTTTTCGGTCCACCTTAAATGACTAAGGAGGCGCCTGTAATTCTGCCTCATGAGTAAATAAATAAATTTTTAAAACACTAACATTAACCTACAGATGGCCAAAATCATTAACACATAGCTTATTTTATAATAAAGTGTTGAAAAACTTCATGTAATTTAGTGAGTAATGGATTGAAAGTACAAAACACTGTGTTCTGGAGCATTCTATTCCTGTTTTGCTTTCGGTAACCTTTTTAGGACCCATGGAGACTTTTTTACACTAAGAATACAGTATTGTAAAAATAAAGAAAAACACAGTGAAGATCTTCTTGTGCGAGAGCTATTGTGAATCTGAATCACTGAATCACCGTGTACCGAAGCGTGTGTTGTGAATCTGGTTTTGGCTGAAATGTGTCAGCGACTTAAAGTTTAAGCAAGTGCGCCAAGTACCGAGCAAATGACAAGGAGCAAAGAACAACAAATTCGACAAGTTCTAGGTTGGTGGGGAACCGAGGTACCACTCTATATTGTTTTTTTTTTTTTGTGTGTGTGTGATCTTTGTTGTGTTTTAATTATTGTTATTGACACTTTATTTAGCACTGATGTTAGACAGTAAGGCCTGACTTGTAGTCAGCTTTACAGTTCTTCTCAAATATGTCAATTTCAGGGCTCTGTGCAGGTCAGTTTAGTTATTTCACAGGGATTTTGAAAATGTTTATTTAAGGGCAGTATTTGGCTTAAAGTCTTTCTCCAAATCTTACACAATCAAACCATTAGGCATCCAGGAGTTTTCTTGGCTTCCAGCAAACCCAATGGTTAAGCATGTTCTTGGATTTAAACCCTGGACCTTCTGCTCACTAGTCCATTACATTAACTGCTGTGCTTTTCACCATTCCATTCAATGCCTATTTGGCATGGAAATCCAATCTACAAAACTCATGACAAACAGGTTTTTGCTTACACTGCTTTCTGAGGTGGGCTGGAACATGGACATTAGTGCTGAAACTGAGGGTGCATTATTTAAATGTGCCAGCTTTTTCTAGCATTCTTGTTGCTCTTGCTGTTGTTCCACTCTACAATAATAGCAGTCATAACCGAGCATGTAAGGGTGTATGACAAACTGACTTGCTGGTAAGTTAGCATAGAATGACAGTCTCATGTTGAAAGAAATTCAGCTCTTCTGTATGATTCATCTTGCTGCCAGTGGTTGTCTATTGACATTGCACGGAGAGAATAAAATAAAGCATGTACTGTAGATCTGGATTACTTTTAAAAGGAATTTTACCACAGTATTCCATAGTCTGTATTCCTGTCTGTTTTCAATAGCCTTACACTGAAAACAAATATGTCATTTTAACCCCATTTTAATGTTCCAGAAACAAAATGTCTTAAAGACAAAGACAATAAGCATAATTATGAAAATGCAATGTTGCTGCACTGTTATTCATAAAAGACATATTGTCAACATTTTGTGACCACCTGGAGGGTAGTGAATCTACATGATATGTCTAACTAGCAGCAGGTTGCAATTAATTGAGACCGTACCCTTATTATTTTGCTCGTTTGCTGAAACTGGTTGTCAGCTCCTTGCTAATGAGCTGCCAAGGTCATTGGCTAATGTTGCAGAAAACTACTTTATTTCAGATATGTGGGGGAAAGCCTGTGTGATATGTAAAATGTACTACTGTATGACTATTAATCATTTGTTTGTTATATCTTTTCGGCTTACAATCTGAATGAAAATTGTGATGGTAATTATTACTTTAAGCAAGAAATTGGAGCATTAGACATCAGTCAAGAAACCTGTGTGGAAGGAAAAATAGTTTGTTACTAGGTTTATTTTTTAAGGGTTAATAGGTTTATATCAATCACTCTGTGTTTTTGACGTGTAATTATAGGAAAGAAAATATAAATGTAAATATAAGCATATTAGAGAAAACACCAGTTGAACAAGATAAAGTCAATCTGAAAGTCAACTCTTCTGTCAGGTTAAAGATGAGCCATGAGAGTCATTGCTTCTCAGTTTGGCCAGTTCTTGTTTACCACAGCACAGTGGAAAAATGTATAACTTTATGACTATTAATAATTTGTTTGTTATATCTTTACCGGGTTACAATCTGAATGAAAATTGTAATGGTTATTATGACTTTAAGCAAGGAATTAGAGCATCAGACGT
This sequence comes from Ancistrus triradiatus, assembly GCA_025084515.1. NCBI lineage: Eukaryota > Metazoa > Chordata > Actinopteri > Siluriformes > Loricariidae > Ancistrus > Ancistrus triradiatus. The sequence continues at coordinate 72,242 of JAJAGP010002192.1, forward strand.
CAGTCAATAAACCTGTTTGAAAGGAAAAATAGTTTGTTACTAGGCTTAATTGCACAACTGAGGCAAAAGAACCCCTCTGAGGATCATACTCATATCATACTCATGCTTGATACTGCACTATATGGCTAAACATTTGTGGACATGTATATACAAAAACATCACAAGTTTACCTCCCCCCTTGTGAACTTGGACTTTTCAGAAAATAATTTCCACTAGATGTTGAAACATAACTGTGATGTCAGGTACTCATGCTGAACAACAAAGTCTGCCTCAGAGTTGGCATTGCAATTAATCTCAAAGGTGTCTCATGTAGTTAAAGTCAGAACCATTTCTTTTCTGACTTTGTTTTAGAAATTAGGTCAGAAAGTTGACGATCTGAGTTGTTGTGGAGGTGAAAACCTAAGAAAGTGTTATACTCAATGCAACCCATTTTACTGCCACTGTTTGTCTATGGTTTCATGTCTGTATGCTTCATATTATGAACTTGTTAGTGTGTGCATGTGGCCAAAATCACAAAGATCACTAGAACGTTTTAGAAGATTTGTATCCACAAATTTTTGGATATACAGTGGTGTGAAAAAGTGTTTGCTCCCTTCCTGATGTCCTTTTTTTTTTTTGCATGTTTGTCACATTCAAGTGTTTCGGACCATCAAACCAATTTAAATATTAGTCAAAGACAACACAAGTAAACACAAAATGCAGTTTTTAAATGATGGTGTTTATTATTAAGGGAGAAAACCTATATGGCCCTGTGTGAAAAAGTGATTGCCCCCTAAACCTAATAACTGGTTGGGCCACCCTTAGCAGCAACAACTGCAACCAAGCATTTGCGATAACTTGCATTGAGTCTTTTACAGCATTGTGGAGGAATTTTGGCCACTCATCTTTGCAGAATTGTTGTAATTCAGTCACATTGGAGGGTTTTGAAGAACGGCCTTTTTAAGGTCATGCAACAGAATCTCAATAGGATTCATGTCAGGACTTTGACTAGGCCACTCAAGTCTTCATTTTGTTTTTCTTCAGCCATTCAGAGGTGGACTTGCTGGTGTGTTTTGGATCATTGTCCTGCTGCAGAACTCAAGTTCGTTTCAGCTTGAGGTCACGAACAGATGGCCAGACATTCTCCTTCAGGATTTTTTGGTAGACAGCAGAATTCATAGTTCCATTTATTACAGTAAGTCTTCCAGGTCCTGAAGCAACAAAACAGCCCCAGACCATCACACTACCACCATCCTATTATGCTGTTGGTATAATGTTCTTTTTCTGAAATGCTGTGTTACTTTTACACCATTTGTAATGAGACACACACCTTCCAAAGAGTTCAGCTTTTGTCTTGTCAGTCCACAGAATGTTTTCCCAAAAGTCTTGAGGATCATCAAGATGTGTTTTGGAAAAACTGAGATGTGCTTTAATGTTCTTTTTGTTCAGCAGTGATTTTCATTTTGGAACTCTGCCATGCAGGCCATGTTTGCCCAGTCTCTTCCTTATGGTGGAGGCATGAACACTGACCTTAACTAAGGCAAGTGAGATCTGCTGTTCTATGGATGTTGTTGTAGGGTCTTTTGTGACCTCTTGGATGAGTCGTCGCTGTGCTCTTGGGGTATTTTTGTTCGGCCGGCCACTCCTGGGAAGGTTCACCACTGTTCCATGTCTTTGCCATTTGTGGATAATGGCTCTCACTGTGGTCCACTGGAGTCCCAAAGCTTTAGAAATGGCTTTATAACCCTTTTCAGACTGATAGATCTCAATTACTTTCTTTCTCAATTATTCCTGAATTTCTTTGGATCTTGGCGTGATGTGTAGCTTTTAAGGATCTTTTATTGTACTTCACTTTGTCAGGCAGTTCCTATTTAATTGATGTCCTGATTGAGAACAGGTGTGTCAGTAATCAGGTCTGGGTGTGACTAGAGACAGTGAACTCAGGTGAGATAAACCATATTTATGTTTTAACAAGGGGGGGGGCAGTCACTTTTTCACACAGGGCCATGTAGGTTTGGATTTTTCTTCTCCCTTAATAATAAACACATTCATTTAAAAACTGCATTTTGTGTTTACTTGTGTTGTCTTTGACTAATATTAAAATTGGCTTGATGTTCCGAAACACTGAAGTGTGACAAACATGCAAAAAACAGGAAATCAGAAAGGGGGCAAACACTTTTTCACACCACTGTATGTTGTATGCATGTGCTTTAACCGTTCCATGATGCTGATCTTAGAGGGCAAATAAGGACTTTTCTTTCCCACTGCACACTGCGAAAAATATTTTGTACCTGGAAAGTGACACATTCATATAAGCCAAGGGGTCACCACCAGGTTCAGTGAAAACTAAATATTTCATTATCCACTTGCAAAAACATTTAATATTTTCACATCATAAACCTAATCCTAAAAAAAAATCCTATCCATAAAAAGCAGATATTTTAGTATTAAGTTATTGTAATAGGTTGTGTGAAAGTAATTTTATTAATAATTTCCAGTCATTTCAAGGTTAGCAAACTTACACTATAGTCTAGGTTTTTAAGTAAAATTACTGTAGTATGTAATAGGCATAGCTCCAAATAGAGTCCTAGCAGTACTTTATATGCTCTTGGAACAATTTGTCATGACATGGTTCCAGTTCCAGTAGACCTAATTGTAGATATTTCCACAAACACTTAAAAAAACAGTAGATATATACAATAAGAAATATACATATATTAAAACGTATATTTGTGCAGGTTGTATTTCTCAACCTGCACAAATATACGTTTTAATAGTAAAAAGATGCTACAAATACACTATTCTGATCATGCTGTGACTTTTACAGAGTCACTGAATATTCCTGTGAGATTACTTTTTATATTTTTAGGATTTAATTTCTTGTAATTATAGGAAATAAAATGTAAATGTAAATATAAACAGATCAGACAAAGCACTAGCTGGGCAAGACCAGTCAATCTGAGCTCTTCTGTCATGTTAAAACTGATTGATGAGACTCATTGCTTTCAAGTTGGGTCAGTTCTTGTTTACAAAAGCACAGTGGAGAAACATCTAAAATTCTACATTGTGAAAGTAATATGAGGAGAATTTTGCATGAACCAATTATTACACTTCATTTCATTTATACGACGTTTCTCATCGCAAGATAAGGACAATGGTGGCCAAGTGGACTTGGGACTAATTGGAAGGTTGTGAATTCAAATCCTAGTTCTGCCAAGCTGCCACTGTTGGGCCCTTGAGCAAGACCCTTAACCTTCATCTACTCAGCTCCATTGTGAGTCACTCTGGATAATGGCATCTGATATATAATTTAAAGATGAGATCATTTTTGATAATGGCCACTGCACTGAGACCAGTATTGTATGATCCTTTGTTACGCATTTTATTTTCAGTTTTTCTGTAACACATTAAAGGAGGACAGATGTACCCCTTAAGAGGTGAGGTTTTCCTCTCCAGCCTGTCAACAAATACCAATCTCATTATGTGCCACCTGTTCTTCTGTGCCCTGGCTCATCTGTTACTCAAGAGGAGAGCAGCAGTCAGGTTCAGAACAGTGATTAGATTAACCTTTCCCAATCTAAATGCCCAGAACAATTCAGATCTTTGTCAAGTACTTCTCTTCTTTCCATTGTTTGCTTCCTACATTAATATGATGTTCAAAGAAGTATTTAAAGTGATGAGGACTGGAGAGAAAACAGTTTTACTGATAAATACACAGCATTATTCAAAGCTGCTTTGAGACACTATACTTCAATAATTTTATTATAAAATAGAAACTGCTAATTTCACCCTTGCATCTGAATTTTCAACTTAATATCCAGTATTGTATGGCATGTTTCCTTGACTTCTGCAATGTATTTGTATAGATTAGCCACTAAAAACAATGGAAACTAAAGTCCATATATTGAGTAGAGTTACTGTATGTAGTGAAGTGTTAATATTCATACAGTTATCAGTTCATATGTAATTTTGATTTAGTTTGAAAAAAATGTATATGTGTGTGTATACATATATATCTTTATGCTCAGCCTAATGCAATGAGTGTTATGCTCGTAAATATACACACATATATATATATATATATATATATATATATATATATATATATATATAGGTTATTCTATTTACGAGCATAACACTCATTGCATTGCATTAGGCTGAGCATAAAGACAAAGTTCATAGATGTTAATACTCTGCACAAAAGGTTATGCAGGTTTGTGTGTCAGATCTAAGCAGCTATACATGACTATTTATCTCTAAGCTAAGGAATACTAAAAACTCAGTGACCTGTTTGTATATAGCAATTTATATATTTTCTACATACACTATATTGACAAAAAAATTCATTCACCCATCCAAATAATCACTTCCATGGCCACAGGTATATACATTCAAGCAGACTGCATCTACAAACATTTTTGAAAGAATAGGTCACTCTCAGGAGCTCAATGAATTCCATTGTTGTACTGTGATAGGATGCCACTTGTACAACAAGTCCAGTCATGAATTTGCCAGGAGAACGGTACTTGTCTGACTGCATTCTGCTAAGTGTTGGTGGAGGGGATTATGGTTTTTCACCTTTCCTGGATCGGGGCTTTGTTGTGGTGGAAGGGCTTTCATGGTCTAATGATCTCCAAGGCTATATCGTCAGGAGCTGTAAGCTCCCAGTAGCGTCTCATAAGGTGAATAGGAATGAAGATCCTGACCAACATGATCCAAAGCACCGCTATGACTACCAATATAAGAACTGAGTGTACCCTGACTGGAAGGGGGTTACTGGAACCTACCCCTGGAGCTAGTCCTGGTGTAGCGTCTGTTGGTGAGCGCCCCGTGACCGGGCAGCCCACGTAACCTGGCTTGGCTCAGCCTGAAATGGCAACGTGGGAGGATCATGTGGACCCACCACCCACAAGATCCAGAGTAAGGGTGCAGTGCAATGCCCATTGGGCACAGGGTGGAGGGGCCCCTGGCAGAATGGACATCAGACTCCTTGATAGGGGACGGACTCTCTCCTTCTCAGAGGTTGCACTGGTTGAGAGGCACCGGGCGGTTGTGGGGATACTTAAGTCCCCGACTGGCATCTGTACAGTTGGAATTTGTCCTGGTAAATGAGAGGATCGCCTCAATGCGTCTTTGATTGCATGGAGGAAAACTTTGACTTTTGTGTGTGGATATGCACCCAACAGGGTTGCTGGGCATACTTTCCATGATAGGGTGAGGAGCTCAGCAATCAGAGCTTGGCAATTGGAGCTCAGAGTAGAGGCTCTGCTTCTTTTGCATCAAGAGCAACCAGTTGAGGTGGTTCTGGCATCTGATAAGGATGCCTCCTACATGCCTCCCACTAGAGGTGTACCAGGCATGGCCAACTGGGAGGAGGCCCCAGGGTAGACCAAGGACTCGCTGGAGGGTTTATGCCTACCAGCTGGCCTGGGAGTGGCTGGGGGTCCCATAGGAGGAGCTGGTAGAAGTTGCAGGGGACAGAGATGCCTGGGCTTTTTTGCTTGCCCTGCTGCCACCGCGACCCTGAAATGGACAAGCTGAAAAGATGATGAAGACGAAGATGATGGTTGCTTTCCAGGAGTTGGGCTTGGTCCCTTAGGTCCAGTGAAAGGAACTCTTAATTCCTCTGCATACCAAGAGAATTTGGACAATTTCATGCTCCCAACTTTGTGGGAACAGTTTGCACAAAGCAAGGCCTGCCACTAGAATGTAAATATATAATCAGTATAATACTGGCCTAAGTGACTGGCTGTCCTTCCTGTTATCTGCATATTACTGTAAGTCTTGCCTACCTCATTCCTCATGTGTACTACCTTTCTCAGCATGAATCTCTCTGTTCAGGTTACTGCCTAGGAAAATGTCCTCTGCTGTCTTGCAATATGTTTCTTCTATCATTTTACCTTTTAATTAACCACTAAATAAAACTACATTTGTTACTTAGCAATAGAAGGGATGTGGAGATTGTAGGTAGAAGCAAATGCCACTTAGAACACCGTCTGCTACAGTTCACTTAAATGCACTTATTAAACTGATTTCTTTTATACTGAATTTTCAGCTGTGAACCAGACAGGATATTAACATACCCCAAGTGACTGAACTACAATTCATGTAATAAACATTGAGAGAGGGTGATACATATAACTTTGAACATAATTGACTGTGACCTTTCCTAATGTCTACCATTTTTCCTCCCACACCCATTAAAAAAAATACACCTCAAGATCTCCCCTGACTCCTTCAGCATATGAACTGCCTTGGTTACTGGCTTGGAGCAGATGGAGATCTGTTTATATGAGAAGGAACAGATGAATTCTTAAGCCCATGCCACACTGCTAGTGTACTTACTTGGTTAACCATTTAAACAGCTGTACTATTCTATACTGTCTTTCTGTTTTCTATGGATTTAGAATGGGATGTCATAGAATGTCCATGTTGTGTATGATTGCTGAATCCCACGTAATTGTAAATGAGCTCATAACACTGACCACCCACTCTCATTTTTTTAAAAGTCTGTATTCGTGTTGTAGTCAAGATGGGGTCAGGTTCGAGTCAAGACCAAACTTTTACTAGTCAAGTTCGAGTCAACACCGAGACAGAGAGTGACCGAGACAAGATCAAGACCAGATTAAGATTTTTTTTTTAATCATACAAGGCTAAAAAGAAATTAAATATAAAAATTTCATATCTTTATACATTTAATAATTATTCAGAGATAAATTCATATAAATAAATTCAGAGAGTAAATATTTTTTTTTAATAAAATGACATTACAAGCAGCATGCTCTGAAGAGCTTCTACACTGAAGATATAACAGTGTCCTAAATACTATAATAATAACTAATAACTATTAGTAACTATTAATAACTAATAATAATTCCCTACCTACTGTGCTATCAATACACCGAGAGACTATTTAGTTGACTAAGTAGCACTCAAAACAGAAATCTAACACTTCCTGATCATGCATATGCATTATAAACAAACCCATGAGTCACTGAGCTTTGTTTAGGCTACAAACAAACTGAATTTTTAATTAAAGTTAGTAAAAGCACTGTGCTGTTTATGTGTGGCTGTGTTTGTGAAGCTGCCATGTGCTACACAAGTTAAACGTGGCCAGCACATAATCGGTTATATAAGACTGATTAGTCACTGGCCGATTGATCTGTGCATCTCTAACACATGGTTTTTGTGATGTGATCAAAGATGTTACTTGTGTTTGAGTCCATCAAAGGAACTGATCTGCATCGTAGATTGCAAAGCATGCATTTTTTTATCCATATCAGACTTTTCATACCCAAGCTATGCCCATTTGATAGAAGTGTCTCCTCTTTTAGGTACAGTGGTGCTTGAAAGTTTGTGAATCCCATAGAATGTTCTATATTTCTGCATAAATATGATCTAAAACATAATCAGATTTTCACACAAATCCTAAAAGTAGATAAAGAGAACCCAGTTAAACAAATGAGACAAAAATATTATACTTGGTCATTTATTTATTAAGGAAAATGATCCAATATTACATATTAGTGAGTGGCAAAAGTATGTGAACCTCTGTGATTAGTAGTTAATTTGAAGGTGAAATTAGTGTCAGGTGTTTTCAATCAATGGGATGACAATCAGGTTTGAGTAGACATCCTGTGTATTTAAAGAACAAGGATCTATCAAAATCTGCTCTTCACAACACATGTTTGTGGAAGTGTATCAGGGCACAAACAAAGGAGATTTCTGAGGATCTCAGAAAGAGAGTTTTGATGCTCATTAGGCTGGAAAAGGTTACAAAACCATCTCTAAAAAGTTTGGACTTCATTAATCCATAGTCAAACAGATTGTGTACAAATGGAGGAAATTCAAGACCACTGTTACCCTCCCCTGGAGTGGTCGACCAACAAAGATCACTCCAAGAACAAGGCGTGTAATAGTTGGCGAGGTCACAAAGGACCCCAGGGTAACTTCTAAGCAACTGAAGGTCCCTCTCAAATTGGCTAATGTTAATGTTCATGAGTGCACCATCAGAAGAACACTGACCAACAATGGTGTGCATGGCAGGGTTGCAAGGAGAAACCACTGCTCTCCAAAAAGAACATTGCTGCTCATCTGTAGTTTGCTAAAGATCATGTGGATAAGCCAGAAGGCTATTGGAAGAATGTTTTGTGGATGGATGAGACCAAAACTGAACTTTTTGGTATAAAAGAAAACCATTATGTTTAGAGAAAGGAAAACTTTTTACAGGAAACGTTTAGTTGCAGTTATTGCTGCACAGGGGGGTCACACCACATACTGAAAGCAAAAGGTTGGTAGGGATACCTTTGCCGCTCACTAATATGTGATTTTGGATCGTTTTCCTCAATAAATAAATGACCAAGTATAATATTTTTGTCTCATTTGTTTAACTGGGTTCTCTTTATCTACTTTTAGGACTTGTGTGAAAATCTGATGATGTTTTAGGTTATATTTATGCAGAAATGTAGAAAATTCTAAAGGGTTCAAAAACTTTCAAGCACCACTGTAAGTATCCACATAAAGTCAACTGAATATAACCCATGACACCCATTCTATCCATTTTATCAATAAATGTGAAAACATAATAATAACATTTCAGTCTGCCCCAAACAAAAACTATTCTAAGCTATGCTAACCAATATATATTCAAAAGGATTGTTAGTGCATCGGAAGAACATATGAAATGACCCAGGGCAAACAGGATCAAACATCATGGCATTTAATTATAATGAAATGAATCATTTAATTATAAAGAAATGGTAGCACAATCAATACAAGCCCCAATCCTGGGCAAAATAGGGCTGGCCAGCTACTAAATACATAGATACATAATTCGTAAACATTTCATTTTAACTCCATACCTTGGAACCCATGTTAACCAAATCCTGTTGCAATGCAATAACTCCATTCAGGAGTTGGATTTAGTTACAGATATAGCCAAAGCTGAGCTTTCCACAGACAAAGGGAAGTTTTAAATGACAGCAGGCTTAGCAGACACCTAACCTTGCAGGCTGTACCTACCACTGCGAATGACAGCCGGTATTCTTCTAAGATTTGTACTGAGGAAAAACAATGACATACACACATTTTTCTAAACAATGTGAGATAATAGGATGACAGAAAATCCTGCTCCATTTGCAAACACCTTGCTGATAAGAAAAGCAAATGCCATTTTTGCTCAGCTGAAGCAACTCATGAACTCCTGAACGACTCAAACGGAAGCTCATGCTGAGAATCTTTTCAGATGTAAACAGACTATGCATTACAACAAAGTCCATGGAAATCTTTTTCTTGAAAGCTAATGGGAGGAAAGTTCACCTTCTGACAAACTCAGACAGTGGCTGTCTGTATCCAGTGCATTTGAGGCAAAGCAAATTAAAAACCAAGTTATTTCAATAGCATTACATGACGAAAGGTTAATGGTTGCCATTCCTCTACAGTGTTTGTTCATTATCCAAATGCCAAACAAGCGCGGTTTAATCAACGCTCTCAGCTACACATAGAAGTTAACGTTGCTAGATCTTGAATGTGTTCATTAGATTCCTCATGTTTTATTTAAGCAATCAGCCTGCAATCTACTCCCATTCAAGCCTATGAGTGGTCGTTTTGATACAAAAACAAGAGCACAAATGATGTTTATGATGATGATGGTGGTGGTGTGAATCCTCTCCCTGACGATGATGACTTATACAACTGATGATGGGTTTGTTGCTATGGGTGAATTATTCAGATGAGATGAATTATGGTTTTGTCAGACTTCATTGGCTCTATAAACATGAATTCTTTGTATCCAGAGTCCTAGTGTGAGACAAAATTGCATTTTTTGGTGGAGATTGTGCAGGCGGTTGATCTGTTTTGATCTCTCTGCCACTGTGGACCTGTATGCAATGGAGCAAAACAACCAGATATTGATAGCTTCTTCATAAAAAAATAAAAAAATAGAAAAAAAAAACTGCACATTGGTGTTAATGCACTTAAATCACATGGCAAATATGATCTCCAAAGCAAGTTGAATGAGTTATATTTAAAAGTGAATTATAAGGAGAAGCTAAGGCGTCTCTTGAAACTGGCTCATACAAGCTTCCACTCTTGGGCTTTTCAGCAAGAACCTAATGTTTTTTAAGCTAAATGCTTTAAATTAACTATAGCTAATTCAAAACAACTCCCTGTTTGATATAAATGTCACTGTATAGGGTGTAAAAGCCATTATCTAATGACTTGCATATTGTGCATCATAAAGGGAGTAGGAACCATGTCTTTTTGACCAGTCACTAACAGAGCCACTGTGAGCACCAGAAACAGTTGAGACCTGTTTCATAAAATTCCTGATTAAGCCTTGATGAGCTCCGCCAAAGACAATCTTAGTGAGTTAACATTACTTTCAACAATGCTCTGCAGTTTATTAGCATAAAACTTTAAAAGGAAAACTTTCAACAGACCTTGAAGCTTTATACACGGTTTACCAAGGTAGTTTCAGTAATCAGTAAGTGTACAACATGGTCTAGTCTTACAGTCACTGTGAATAAAGCAATAGTAAATTACATCAAATTAAATTTATAAGATACTGCATTACCATACAAGTAAAAAAGAGTATATTTCATTACAAATAGTTAAAGAAATCATTTGCTTATTTAATATTTCAATTCACTGACTAAAATTATAAAAGAATTTTGCTAGTCAAAATAACTAAATGTAACTACATTTTAATGTGTTAGATGTTAATATTAGCAATTTAAAACCAATGAACATAACAGAAAAATTCTTGTTTAAATTTTAATACACTTAAGTCAACATGCAAATTAAAATAAAATAAAATAAAATAAAATAAATAAAAATTAGCCTCCATGATTACTTTTAAAGACCTTTAAACTACATTTACATTTACATTTACAGCATTTAGCAGACGCTCTTATCCAGAGTGACTTACAATTGGTACAGTTTTACAATCCAAGCAGTTGTGGGTTAAGAGGTGGGATTTGAACCCCAGAGTCCAGTACTTTAACCACTAGGCTACCACAGTCCCTATTATAATATTAAACTATTACAATATTCTATATAATACAATATTTTAGTATATAAAATATACCTTATTTACTGTATAATATATTTATTATTATAATATAATAGCATTTTATTTATCGATTAATTAATTTATTATAATCATTATTCTTTTATAGACACCTACAACCCCAAATCACAGGAAGTAATAGCAACATTACAAAGTGGTAAATACTTTACCTTTTTATTTTTCATGTGATGCATGAATATTAATAAATGAAATGAAGTTGACCAGATAAATCATGAAATATCTTGGGTTCGTACTGTCTGCACTGAAATAAAAGTCAACATAAATGTAAGCCATTTGGCTTTTTTATTTGCATTTTCCATACTGTCACAACTTTTTATTAGCCACATTGAGCGTAGGGGACTTACTAGTTTGCTACTTTACTGCTCAGACAAATACCTATGAAGCTGCAAATGTGGTTTCTCCATCAACAAACTCTGCACTATAAAAACATGATCATAAGTTATGTAATACAAGCAACAAGCAAAACTGTCCTTACATCAGTAAAATAAATGAAGAGGTACAGAGTGCTGTTTCCTCAATCAAGTCTGTTAATTTGAGATATTAAGACGTTTTACTGTGTGTTATCTTACACAATCAAATGATAAAGGTTTTATGATTTTGTGCAGCCTATAAGTTTTATTTCTTCAAACACACATGGATTACTTTTGTGAGTCTGTTAGGATTGTGTTGGTTTGATGCCTCTCATTTATCAAATCTTTCACTGCTTTCAAAATTAAAACTATCCTGAAATCTTACATTTTTTGTTCTAGTAATAGTGTAGCATAATTATAGGCCTAGCCTAAAACCACGAGTTCTGTTATGGTTGTTACATTCCACCATGCTTGTGTAACAGACCCACTATTATTATTCAGAAATGTACTATAATTTTGATCTGAGTGCCTATAAAAAAAAAATCCTTGAACATTCCACTTTTTGTCACACAGCCTGAAATTAACAGCTACTAAAATATATTTTAAAATCTTAATTAAAGAAAAAAAATTTTTTTTGCGTTTTAATTACACGTTTTGTACAATTAAGTTACAACACTGAAGTAACAAGAAAAAAGGCAACAGCTCTGAAAATGAATAATAAAACAAATAAAATTACAATAACTGGTTTGGACTGAAGGACATTCCGACATGAAAGCCATTGCATTGCTCTTTTGGTGGTGTGTTTAGGGCCATTGTCATGCTGGAAGGTGAAACACCTGCTCATGTTCAGCAGTATAGGAGAGAGTTGCAGGTTTTCCCTCAAGAATTTTTGCATACTTGGCAGCTTCTATTTCCCCTTAAATCCCTACCAGTTATGCAGTTCCCATTTAAGAAAAAAACCCCACAAAATAATGCCGCCATCACCATGCTTCACAGTAAGTATGGTTTGTTTTGTGTGCTGTGTTGCATTTGGTTGTTTGCCAAAAACAATGTTTGGATCTCAGTCCAAAAGTTCAATCTTGTTTAATCTCACAATAAAACTTTTGCCATGTGACATCAGAAGCACAAACAAGACTCAGTGAGGTATAGTTAAAGCCTCTACAACATTTTTCTCCCATTTCCTAACTTGTGCCTTTCCACGACTTATCCCAGAGCCCTCAGAAAACATCTTTCCAATCATGGTGAATTATTTGTGCAACCATGCACTACTAATAGTGGAATCCTGGTGGGGGACAATTAGCCTGGTGTGTGTTCTGGAGAGAGACTGGTGGTATCTGAGCATGTTTGTAAGAAAGTCACAAATTACTATTCTACTACCACAACAACAAAGTGTGAAATAAAGAAAATTGTGGTTTTGGAGGTTTGAATTCTAATGAAATGAAGGTGCAGTATCAGTAAACCAGTAAATCAATTCTCATAGGTCTCAGTTTACAAATTAAACCTTTCAGAATCCATGCATTACATTAGTGATCTCATCAAAAGGTAGGAACCATATAATGAAAATGTAATGAAATGAAATAGAACATTGCTATCTACAGTTAGTCTTGCTACATAGTATGTCAGTGTGTGTTCGAAGGTACACATTGCACTTGTAATGTAATGGAAAAAAATGTAAGAAGAACAACTGGAAACTGAAAATGCCTCCTCCTAGAGATAACTGTCAGAGATCTGGAGTAATAACTCCACCCGACCGCATTATGTTAGCATGCTTTTTATAAGAACTTTGGAAAATGGCAGCTGTTGGAAATAATGCAATTCATTTGCTATTGCTGCGGGACACTACTGGATCCCAAATGAAGCATGTCTTCTATTAGACTCCTAAAGAAACAAACTAATAGCCTGCACAGACTTGCCATTTGTAATGTGGCTATAATTCATATGATTCATTAACCCGAAATGGAAAATGTAGTACATTCTGATTAAAAAATGCCCTTGGGGAACTTCACACTGAATCTCTTGAAATCTTTCACTGCCTAAACAGCATGAATGGGGTTTGCTGATTGGACTTTTGTCATTTGCCTGTCTAGTCTATGTGATTAAATGTAAACAGCTTTTTGCTTGGTCACCCTGCTTATCTATATGTGTTTTCATGAGGTAGGCTCAGTAAGGTCCACGTGCAAGATTGCTTAGATACAGTGTTACAACACACTTAGTCTGGACTAAAGTAACATACAACAGTTTAGAGGGCTGCACACGTCATAGTGCTGGATATGCGAAGGATAAATACAAGAAAAACAATCCGTCAAAGATATTCTCTAGTGACCAGGCTAATTGTCAAGCCTCCTGCTTCCTTCAGCCATTTATCTGGAGAATAATTGCCCTCCTTTTTGCCATGATTCACCTTGCAGCTGTACAACTCCCTGTGTGGAGCAAGGTATTGCAGCTGCAGTGTGTGAGTGTGTGTGTCCATCTGTGCGGTGTGGCCCGTGGTCCATTCATCACTTCACACTAAGCAGCCTCCTCTGGTGGGCTTAGCCACGTGCCCATCGGAAAGCTATACATCCACTTCACAAAGCACCAGTCGTTAGCAAAGATCATTTGTTAATTACACAGCAAGTCCTATCTATGTAAACCATACATCACTCATTTTCATAGTAAACACCATTAGGTGTGATCTAGTGAAAAATAACCTATTGGCCTATTCTTCAAGGGTGAAACCACAAAGTGGTGAATTCTGCTGATTAAATGTGGCAAACCCAGCCTTTATGGGAGTTGCAGGGAAGAGGGACCTCCCATATTATTATTATTCAATATAATGTATATATGGTCAAATGGTTCATTTGAGGAAGAGAGAGTAAGTGTGTTTGTGTGGAGATTTAATTCTGGAATCACAGGGTTAGTAGGCATGCCCTCTATCACTGCACCACTGATCAGCACCAGTGCATGCTAGTATGTGCACACCTACAGTGGTGCTTGAAAGTTTGTGAACCATTTTAGAATGTTCTGTATTTCTGCATAAATATGATCTAAAACATGAGATTTTCACACAAGTCTTAAAGTATATAAAGAGAACCCAGTTAAATAAATGAGACAAAAATATTATACTTGGTCATTTATTTATTGAAGAAAATTAATACAATATTACATATTAGTGAGTGGTAAAAGTATGTGAACCTCTAGGGTTAACAGTTAATTTGAAGGTGAAATTAGAGTCAGGTGTTTTCAATCAATGGGATGACAATCAGGTGTGAGTGGGCACACTGTCTTAACAAGGATCTATCATGGTGGATAAAACGTATTGGGTCACCCACAAACAAGCAAGAATGCTGGATCTAACAGACCTGTTAGTTCTTCTTTAAGAAGTTCTTTTGTCCTCCACTTGTTACCTCCATTAATGTCAAATGCTTGACCTCATTATCTGTATAAAAGACACCTGTCCACAGCCTCAAACAGTCAGACTCCAAACTCAACCATGGCTAAGACCAAAGAGCTGTCGAAGGACACCAGGAAAAAAATTGTAGACCTGCACCAGGCTGGGAAGAGTGAATCTACAATAGGCAAGCAGGTTGGTGTGAATAAATCAACTGTGGGAGCAATGGTAAGAAAATGGAAGACATACAAGACCATTGATAATCTCCCTCGATCTGGGGCCCCACGCAAGATCTCATCCATTGGGGTCAAAATGATCATGAGAACGGTGAGCAAAAATCCCAGAACTATACGGAGGGACCTGATGAATGACCTGCAGAGAGCTGGGACCAAAGTAACAAAGGCTACTGTCGTGGTTTTTTGACAGAATGCATGCTGATCACTTAATCAAAAAATCACACTCAAGCAGAATCCAAAGTTTAGGGAGGAGAGGAGAGGCAGACAAGTATTGCAAGCAATAAGGGACATCCTCACACCACAGCAGAGGTGCGAAGAAGCCAAAGAGCCACAAATCTCTGGCCCTTATATACAACTCAGTCAAGGTCAGACATTATGTCATCATTGTTTTCCAACTTTTAGAACACTTGCTGCCCAGGCGCCCCACCTGTATTCCTCCATTGTCTCCCCCCTCTGGTCATCCTGACCTGGCAAGTGAACTTTATCCCAGTTTTTAGTTTCAGCATCAAATCTCTAATTTCTACATATAAATTGTATTCAATTCTTACATAATTATACTAAATCCAGATCATGATTAATCTCTGTGACCATGTAAAAGTTTAAACTAACACTTTAACATCAAAAATATAGTTATTCATCATATGCACTTACAGAATAAAAGGATCACTTGGAATAAATCTGCTTATTAATTAAATTACAAATAATTGAGTAATTATACACATGAACATGTGAAATAACCCAAGTTACTGGAGTGTACAACAAGTCTCTGTATAAAAAATCTTACGCACACACATTTGCAAAACTGGTGAACACTTCCAAGGCCAAAGAACATTTTGTACTTTCTCAGTTAGGCTGAGACGCACCTGCAAATCATGTCTTAAAGAGACTTATTCTGAACGAGTGACATCACCACAATTAGAAATGCAAATATATCAGATGTAAATGATTATATGGGTACAAAAATGTGTGGCCTCCGCAGCCACAAAGGCACATGTGTCCAATAAATCCTCAACACTACCATCAGTAACACACTACGCCGAGAGGGACTCAGATCCTGCAGTGCTAGATGTCCCCCTGCTTAAGCCAGTACATGTCCAGACTCGTCTGAAGTTTGCCAGAAAGCATATGGATGATCCAGAAGAGGATTGGGAGAATATCATTTGGTATAATATCAGATCATTTTGGTAAAAACTCAACTCGTCATGTTTGGAGGAAGAAGAATTCTGAGTTGCATCCCTAGAACAAAATACCTACTGTGAAGCATGGTGGTGGAAACATCATGCTTTGGAGCTGTTTTTCTGCAAAGGTTTCAGGACGACTGAGCCGTGTTAAGGGAAGAATGAATGGGGGCATGTGTTGTGAGATTTTAAGTTAAAACCTCCTTCCATCAGTGAGAGCATTGAAGATGGCACGTGACTGGGTCTTCCAGCATGACAATGATGCCAAAAAAAAACGCTCAGGAAATGAAGGAGTGGCTCCGTAAAAAGCATTTCAAGGTCCTGGAGTGGCCTAGCCAGTCTCCAGACCTCAGCCCCATAGAAAATGTGTGGAGGGAGTTGAAAGTACGTGTTGCCCAGCGACAGCCCCAAAACATCACTGCTCTAGAGGAGATCTGCATGGAGGAATTGGCCAAAATACCAGCTACAGTGTGTGCAAACCTGGTGAAGACTTACAGGAAACGTTTGACCTTGGTCATTGCCAACAAAGTTTATGTTACAAACTATTGAGCTGAACTTTTGATATTGACCAAAAACTTATTTTCCACCAATTAAATTTACAATTAATTTATTTTAAAATCCTACAATGTGATATACTGGATTTTTATTTCTCATTTTGTCTCTCATAGTAATCCTAGAGGTCACATACTTACTCACTAATAAGTCACTAACTAATATTTACTATTGGATCATTTTCCTCAACATATAAATAATCAGTTTCAGCTGCTTTGGTGTTGATGACATAAAAAAAAAAACTTTATTCTTTCATTTAAAGGATAGAGTACTCAAGCATACTGGTAAGTCTCATTGTAGGAGGTAAGTTACCCATTATTCATCAGTACAGGTGTCCTAAACACCATCTCAGCATGTGTGTAAACTAGAGCACTTCAATTGTAGGAGCTTTTTGTGAGTAAAAATACCAGCACATATTAAAAATCCTTAGCATACAGAATTGTTGTGGAAGTTATGAACGATAGACACGTTTTAGTCGCTGAACATAATAAAACCTGTTCAATCAGTATGTAACCTTGTAACTTTATGGCTTCTGTTTACATATCTTGATGCTAAGTATGCACCAGTAAGCGAACCAGGACACAACCTTTTATGTGAAGCTGTGATAAATAGACTTGGTGTCATTGCAGGCTTATAATGTTGTCCTACAGCAATTCAACTAGATGAAATGCAAACGGATCCAGTGTACTATGGCTCTCACTCTGTAATGTGAATAAGCTAAAGCACTGTGGATTTGTGGAGCACCAGAAAATAAATCAACTAATTTTAGACTAAATTTTATTTTATGTAGTTTAACAGATCTGCTGAAATACTGTAGGTAAGTCCACTGATAGAATAGGCAGTGTATTTATTTATTTATTATTTTTTTTTATTAGCTCAAAGTTTGTCTTGTTGCATCAGTTGTGCACACATTTTAAAAGTTTTTCTGTTAACCTAAATTATTTTGACCTTAAACTTCCAGGCTGTTATGCATATTTAATCAGGCAAGCATGTTTAAGCATGATGGCAATGATTTGCATCTAGATCTTTGACAGATATTTAATGCAATAATGTTGTTCACGGTACATTTTTTAAAAATGGAAATTAATAAAATGTAGGTTTGCATTGTCACAGTTGGGGTTCAGTTTCCCATCTCTGTGTTTGGTAACCTTCAGTATTTTTCCACGTTACAAATATGTCTTACGTGTATTGGTGTCTCCAGAGTGTCCCTGTGTGTGTGCATACACTGCGATGGACTACCGCCCTGTCTAGGGTTGGTTTATTCCTTTGCCTTGTCCTGCCAGTTAGTCCACAAACCTGAAATTCAATTAAGTGGGTAGGGAAAATTATATACAGTCCTCCTTCAGTCATCATAAAAACTGGAATCGTCCAGACACTCTGAAGCAGATTTTCACTGACTCTTGGTCAGTATGTCACGAACACTGTATTTTGTATGGCAGACGATAATTTGCCTAATCAAAGTCTGTTGCTGCACTGCAGAACACATAGCAAATAGCAAGAGAAGTTTCTGATGCAGTGTAGCATGAGAACAAAGGCCTGCTATGATGTTTATGTGCAAAACATGGTGCATGGAGACAATGGAACCCATTTCTGTGTCATGGGTGAGTGTACTCTCAGCATGGCACTGAAAAAGTTTCATCCCATTACTGGTTTCCTGCCTTATATACTTCATGACATGCTTGAGGGTATTGTGCCTGTTGACTTCTCTTTGTGCATGTGTGAAATTATTCAACTGAAGTATTTCACTCTTGAATATCTAAACACTAAAATGCCTACATTTCAGTAGTATCACTCTGATAAGTTTGGTAAACCAGAACTAGTCCTGAGAGAAAGAAAGAAAAGAAAAGAATAAGAATTGGTGGGAGTGGGCATGAAAATTCCTACTTTGCTGAGGTTCTTAACAAGAAGTAAGGTTCCCTGAAGGAGGTAAATATCATAGTCAAACATTGATGGTCATTAAATAATCATGTGATTGATGTTGTTTTTGTCTTTCACAAAGGGAATCCACCCAATACATGCAGATTAAAATAGGGGACCAGACAGGGTTGGACTTGGGTGGTGTAGCAGTTCATGACACTTGACTATGGACCAGAAGGTCCTGGTTTGTTTAAGCCCCAATGCAGCCAAGCTACCTCTTTGAGCTCCAGTTTGTCAACATATGTGTGATATAAAATTATTTAAGGGTTCCTCAAAAAACAATTGGAAGGGATTTATAATATTCAGTCCTAACTTTTTCTGATTTGGCTGGTTGTGCATTGTTTTTTTGTTGAAAAATTGCATGGACGACGCTGGAAAAGATGTTCTCTTGAAGCCAGCATATGTTGCTCTAAATTCTCAATGTACTTTTCTGCATTTTAATCCTGCCATCACAGAAGTGTAAAATGACCCTTTGCCACGGACACTGACACAAACCTCATACCATGACAGATATTAGCTTTTGGACTATTTTAAATTTTTTTTTTTATTCTGGAATACCGATTCATCTCCTCACAATACACATTTACACCAGATACCTGAGAGAGAAAAAAAAAATGTCTCATTCATTTGCCTTCCTGTGCCCCCCTCCCTGCAATAGCTCCACCCCCACTTTGGGAACCACTGCAATACCGCATCATCTGATCTTCAAGCCCAACCCAATGTTCAACCTCTCTTTCTCAGGATCAGTTATTTCCTGCAGCTGGTTCTTACCTCTGAGCCACATGAGCATAATGTGGTTTTAATTATGTAAAATACTGAAATATTAGGAAGAAAAATACATATTAATATGTTTAGGATCCCACATTATGCTACATGCTTAGCATTATCTATCTGAACAAATCTCAAATTTTTTTGAACAAATTAGCATTTTTGAAGCAAATAGGTGTTAATGTGACATTCATGTTGCATTTCAGTTTATGTAACTAATTTCAACAGGTGCTTATTACGATAATGTGTCTATCTGGCTGGTCGTGCAGTGCACTAGAGTGCCACTAATTTCCCCAATAAGTAGGTTGAATTTAAGTTAAAGCATGTACAGTGGGGCAAAAAAGCATTTAGTTAGCCACTGATAGTGCAAGTTCTCCTACTTAGAAAGATGAGAGATGTCTGTAATTTTCATCATAGGTTCACTTCAGCTATGAGATTCAAAATGTAAGAAACCTGTAATAAATCGAAGGCATACAAGACCACTGATAGTCTCCCTCAATCTGGGGCCCCAGGCAAGATCTCATCTCGTGGGTCAAAATGATCATGAGAACGGTGAGCAAATATCCCAGAACTACATGGAGGGACCTGATGAATGACCTGCAGAGAGCTGGGACCAAAGTAACAAGGCTACCATCAGTAACACACCATGCCGAGAGGGACTGCAGTGCCAGGCGTGTCCCCCTGCTTAAGTCAGTACATGTCTTTGCCTGTCTGACATTTGCTAGAGAGCATATGGGTGATCCAGAAGAGGATTGGGAGAATATCATGTGGTCAGATGAAACCACAATAGAACTTTTTGTTAAAAACTCAACTCGTCATGTTTGGAGGAAGAAGAATGCTGAGTTGTGCCATACCTACTGTGAAGCATGGGCATGAAAACATCATGCTTTGGGGCTGTTTTTCTGCAAAGGGGACAAGACGACTGATCCGTGTTAAGGGAAGAATGAACGGGGCCATGTATTGTGAGATTTTAAGCCAAAACCTCCTTCCATCAGTGAGAGCATTGAAGATGGAACATGGCTGGGTCTTCTAGCATGAAAATGATCCTAAGCACACTGCTCGGCCAACAAAGGAGTGGCTCCGTAAAAAGCATTTTCAAGGTCCTGGAGTGGCCTAGCCAGTCTCCAGACCTCAACCCCAAAGACAATTTGTGGAAGGAGTTGAAAGTCTGTGTTGCCCCAAAACATCACTGCTCTAGAGGAGATCTGCATGGAGGAATGGGCCAAAATACCAGCTACAGTGTGTGCAAACCTGGTGAAGATTTACAGGAAATGTTTGACCTCTGTCATTGCCAACAGAGGTTATCTTACAAAGTATTGAATTGAACTTTTGTTATTGACCAAATACCAAATACACCATAATTTACATTTAAATTCTTTAAAAATCCTACAATGTGATGTCCTGGATTTTTTCCCCCTCATTTTGTCTGTCATAGTTGAAGTGTACCTATGATGAAAATTACAGACCTCTCTCATCTTTCTAAGTAGGAGGACTTGCACAATCAGTGGCTAACTAAATACTTTCTTGCCCCACTGTATATATCTCTGGTTTGTCAACAAATGTGAGAACATTATTGACATTTTTAAAAGCAATGTTCCTCAAAGCAAGAAAGATTGGAAGTATTTATGTATTTCTCCCTTTACAGTGCATAATATCATTCAGTGATTCAAGGAATCTGGAGGAATTTCAGTCCATAAACAGAAAGGGCGCAAGCCTAAACTTTAATGAAATGCAATGAAATAAAAGTCAAAGTCAATAAAAGACACTATGTTTTCTTTTTTTTTCACTTTCTGTATTGTCACACATTTTTTCTGATTTGTGATTGTATATTTGTGCCATATTTCCAAATAGTTGTATTCTTGCATGACCATGTTGCTGAGACTTGAGATGAATTCTAGCTTATTTCTGTACTCAAGAACACTCTGGCAGGAAGTGCAGAAAAATAAAGCATGAGACATCTTTTTTGTCTACTATGATGGTACTGATGGGCAGTAAAATAGATATTGTTACAGTTGAAGCTGGTCATGGTGGGAATAATAAGCTTTAAAATGTTTGAAACAAGCCTTAGGCAAGACTGAGACATAGCACTCCTGATAATGTTTTACAGTGCCTTGAGGACAGGATTGCAGCTTGCTGTGACCGATCTGCATGTGGACTGAATGAGATCATTTAGAAGACTTCCTATTCCATTTCCCCTGGCAGGTAGAGATTTGTTGTGACATCGTCCCTGCCCTTCACATGAGATGGGACGCTTGCTTTGAGGCTAGAGTAATTCTACATGACACCTGACAGACAAAATGAATCATTGGTCAGAGGCTGAGTGATGAGTTCCAGTCTTGCTACTGTGCTGAGGTATTGAGGTTAGTCAGATGGACAAAGTATTGAAAGCTGTTCTATTATAATCCAAGGTTCAATGTGCCCTTGAGAAAAACACTTTCCCAAACATATCACATAATCTGGAACGTAATTTTGTAGGAGTGTGGTTTATATTTTATAGGTTTTGTACACTCAGATTCAATTTTGTGTTAAAAATCGTGCATTCATTCATCATTCATTCAATTTCTTATCTGCTTAATCCTGATCAGGGATGCCGGAAAGCTGGTGCATAGCCGGTGGCACAGGGCTCAACGCAGGAACAACCTTAGATAGACTCATACTCACATATTCATAACTAGGGTCACTTTAGAGACACCGATTAATCTAATATGCATGTCTTTGGACTGTGGGAGGAAACCGCAGTACCCAGAGTAAACCCACCTGGACACGGGGAGGACATGCAGCCTCCCAACAGAAAGGACCCAGAACACTCCACCTGGGGATTGAACCCAAGACCACCTCACTGTGATGCGACAGATGTGATGATGTAATTGTGTAGAATAACAATAAGAATAAATAAATAACTCCTTGTTAACATGTGCAGCTCTGAAAATGTGCATTTGATGACAAAAATAGTTTAAATGTGCCACAGGATACATTATGGAACCTGTTTGCCTCCAGTACCCGACCATATCTCATTTTGTATCCAGCCTGGAGGTTTCCTAACAGGGCACTACAGCCTCCTTTCAATTGTACAGTTTTCTTCAATAAACTGTAGATTTAAAAATAAAGAAGATCTTCTGTGAGGTATATTGTGAATCTGAATCACTGTGTACTGTGAGATCCAGAAATCTTGCTTGTTTGTGGGTGACTAAATACTTATTTTCCACCATAATTTACATTTAAATTCTTTAAAAATCCTACAATGTGATTTCCTGGAATTTTTTCTTATTTTGTCTCTCATAGTTGAAGTGTACCTATGATGAAAATTACAGACCTCTCTCATCTTTCTAAGTAGGAGAACTTGCACAATCAGTGGCTGACTAAATACTTTTTTGCCCCACTGTACATACTGCAGGAGGTGCTCATAGGGATCTCCTTTGCTACACTGTTGATCTTGACCTTAAACAGGCTAACTGATAAGATGCTCCCCTGGCTACTTGGGAAGATGTTATTGACTCAAACTCTGAAGTGCCTGTACCTTAGAACGTCTCTTAAGAGGGCAGGGAGTCAACCTCTGCAGCCCATCCAGTCAAATTCAAAGCCAGTTCAAAGTCGGGTTTTATTGTCATTTCAACCATATACACAGTGAAACAAAACAACATTCCTCCAGGACTCCAGGACCAGGTGATACATAGTGACACAAGACTATGAGGTAGGCACAATACTAATAGTACAAAAGACACTACCTAAAATGGATGTGTGCAATATAGTGCAGACAGTACAAACAGTGCAACAAGACCAAACAGTGCAGGACAAAACAAACAGTGCATACAGAGAGTATAATGACCGGCAACCATTTCATTTCTATTTGGAGGTAGATAAGGATAAAATTCAGACTGTCCATGATTAGCAGCAGAAAAGTCAAGGGTTCAAAAAGATTGCTTTGTGTGTGTGTGTGACAATGTGTACGGTTTGTATGGCCCAGTCCATGTTATTGAGGTGTGTGTGATGTTTAGTCCAGTCTTTGGTTATTGAGGAGTCTGATGGCTTGTGGAAAGAAACTGTTACACAGTCTTGTTGTGAGTGCCCGAATGTTTTGGTACCTCTTTCCAGACTGCAGGGTGTTAACAGTGTCTGTGAGGGGCGTGTGGCGTCATCCACAATTCTGGTGGATGCAGCGTGTGCTGTAAATGTCTGTGATAGAGGGGAGGGAGACACTGATTACCTTCTCCGCTGTCCTCACTATCCTCTGTAGGGTCTTGCGGTCAGAGACGGTGCAATTCCCAAACCAGACAGTGATACAGCTGCTCAGAATGCTCTTGATAGTCCCACTATAAAATGTAGTGAGGATGGGAGGCGGGAGATGAGCTTTCCTCGCCCTTTGCAGAAAGTAGAGACACTGCTGGGTTTTCCTGGTTATGGTGCTGGTGTTGAGGGACCAGGTGAGATCCTCTGCTAGGTGAACACCAAGGAATTTGGTGCTCCACAGTAAAACCTTTGATGTTCAGCAGAGAGTGGTCACTCTGAGTTCTCCTGAAGTCCACAACCATCTCTTAGTTTTGTCAATGTTCAGAGACAGATTGTTGACTTCACACCAGTCTGATAGCCGTTGTACCTCCTCTCTGTATGCTGACTTGTCGTTCTTGATGATGAGACCCACCATGGTCGTATCATCAGCAAACTTGGTGATGTGATTCAAGCTTTGAATCGTCGTGACTCAGCAAGGTGAACAGCAGTGGACTGAGAACACAGCGCTGAAATTCTCCAGTGCTCAGTGTGGTGACGCTGGAGACGTTACAGCCGATCTGGACGGACTGATGTCTCCCAATCAGAAAGTTACAGAGGTAGGTGTTGACGCCCAGCAGGCTTAGCTTTCCAATCTGGTGCTGTGGAATGATGGTGTAGAAAGCTGAACTGAAGTCTATGAACAGTTTTCCAACATAGATGTCCTTTTTATCCAGGTGGGTGAGAGCCAGAAGACAGATGAACAGTGGTGGCTATGGCATCATCCATGGAGAGGTTGGGATGATCCGCAAACTGCAGAGGGTCCATTGTGGGTGGCAGCAGGGTCTTGATGTGCCTCAAGACGATCCTCTCAAAGCATTTCATGATGATGGGCGTGAGTGCAACGGGACGGTAGTCATTGAGGCAGGACACTAGGGACTTCTTCGGCACGGGGAAAATAGTGGTTACCTTGATGCACGTTGGAACGGCGGCACTGCTCAGAGAGCTGTTGAAGATATTTCTGAGAACATCTGCTAGCTGGTCTTCACATCCTCTGAGCACCTTGCCAGGAATGTTTTCTGGTCCAGCAGCTTTCTGCGAGTTTGCTCTACATAGATCCTCACTACCACATCATTCTGTGCCTCAAACTGAGCGAAAAAGTTGTTCAGCGCATCTGGAATGGAGGCATCACTGTCACAGACTGGTGGCGTAGCTCTGTAGTCGGTGATGGCCTGGATGCCCTTCCACATGCACTGTGCATCGCCGCTGTTACTGAAGTGGTCGTGGATGCTCTGGCCGTGTGCACGCTTTGCCTCTGTGATCACCCTGGACAGTTGGGCCCTTGCTGTTCTTAGGGCCGCCTGTCACCAGCTTTGAAGGCAGAGTCTCAGGCTCTCAGCAGTGTGTGCACCTCTGCAGTCACCCAAGGCTTCTGGTTGGTTCGTGATGATTTTCTTGGAGATGGTGATGTCATCTGTGCACTTGCTGATGTAGCTGGCAACTGATGAGGTGTACTCCTCCAAGTTGATGTAGTCGCCATCAGTTGCAGCTTCCATAAACATATTCCAATCAGTGTGATCAAAACAGTCCTGAAATGCAGAGATGGCTCCTGGCTGCCAGGTTTAAACCTGCTTCTGAACTGGTTTAGAGGGTCTGATGGGAGGTCTGTATGCTGGAATTAGCATAACAGAGATGTGGCCTGAGTATCTGAGGTGGAGGCAGGGTTCCGCCCTGTATGCTTCAGGAATATTTGTGTAAACAAGATCCAGTGTGTTCGCCCCTCTCGTGGCAAAGTCCACATGCTGATGGAATTTAGGGAAAACTGTTTTGAGATTTGCATGGTTGAAATCTCCAGGGACAATAAGCAGTCCATCAGGGTGTATATTTTGTAGTTTACCAATTACAGCATACAGTTCACAGAGCACTTAGCGTTAGCGCTGGCTGGAATATAAACGGCAATAATGAACATGGTGGTGAATTCCCGTGGTAAATAACAAGGTCTGCATCTAACAGTCATAAACTCCACTAGCGATGAACAGACACCAGGACAGAGTTCCTGCACTATTCTGTGTTGATGTAGACACACAAACCACCAACATGAGTCGTACTGCGCAGAGCTGGGTTTCTGCACAAAATGTTTAGCTGAATGGCGGTGTCAGGAACACTCTCGCTTAGCCACGTCTCTGTGAACACAAAGATGCAGCAGTCTCTAGATTCTTACCAGGTAGTCCGCTGAAGTCAGATGTAGTACAGTTTATTTTCCAGGGAGCAGACACTGGAGAGCAGGATGTATGGAAGACCCAGCTGGCTAGGGTTTGTTTTTATCCTAGCACGGACCTCCGCCCACTTGCCGTGCCCCTCCTTTGGTCACTGGTATTAGGAAATGCCGAGGGCTGGAGCCTGGTCCTTGCAGCAAGCCAAGATTGCGTAGCTTCTGCAGTAGGTCGTCATGAAGGTTAGTTGTTTTTTGATTTCTGTGACTTGGTAGCAACTGGCAATGATGCAGTGGGGCAAAAAAGTATTTAGTCAGCCACTGATTGTACGAATTCTTCTACTTAGAAAGATGAGAGGGATCTGTAATTTTCATCTTAGTTACACTTCAACTATGAGAGACAAAATGAGGGAAAAAAAATCCAGGAAATCGCATTGTAGGATTTTTAAAGAATTTAATTGTAAATTATGGTGGAAAATGAGTATTTGGTCAATAACAAAATTTCCACTCAATACTTTATAACATAACTTTTGTTGGCAATGACAGAGGTCAAACGTTTTCTATAAGTGTTCACCAGGTTTGCACAAACTGTAGCTGGTATTTTGGCCAATTCCTCCATGCAGATCTCATCTAGAGCAGTGATGTTTTGGGGCAACACGGACAAACCTCCACAAATTTTCTATGGGGTTGAGGTCTGGAGACTGGCTAGGCCACTCCAGGACCTTGAAATGCTTTTTACGGAGCCACTCCTTTGTTGCCCGAGCAGTGTGCTTAGGATCATTGTCATGCTGGAAGACCCAGACAGGTTCTATCTTCAATGCTCTCATTGATGGAAGGAGGTTTTGGTTTAAAATCTCACGATACATAGTCCCATTCATTCTTCCCCGGATCAGTCATCTTGTCCCCTTTTGCAGAAAAACGACCCCAAAGCATGATGCCCTCATGCTTCACTGTAGGTATGGTGTTCTTGGGATGCGAGTCTTTGAGTCTTGAGTCTTTACCAAAAAGTTCTACTTTGGTTTCATCTGACCACATGATATTCTCCCAATCCTCTTCTGGATCATCCATATGCTCTCTGGCAAACTTCAGACGGGCCTGGACATGTACTGGCTTAAGCAGGGGGGCACGCCTGGCACTGCAGGATCTAAGTCCCTCTCGGCATAGTGTGTTACTGATGGTAGCTTTGTTACTTGGGTCCCAGCTCTCTGCAGGTCATTCATCAGGTCCCTCCGTGTAGTTCTGGGATTTTTGCTCACCCCACGGGATGAGATCTTGCATGGAGCCCCAGATCGAGGGAGATTATCAATGGTCTTGTATGTCTTCCATTTTCTTACAATTTTTCCCACCAACCTGCCTGTCTATTGTAGATTCACTCTTCCCAGCCTGGTTCAAGTGTATAATTTTCTTCCTCGTGTCCTTCGACAGCTCTTTGGTCTTGGCCATGGCTGAGTTTGGAGGCTGTGAACAGGTGTCTTTTTTTATTTCCCTCTGGGATCAATAAAGTATCTATGTATCTTTGTATCTATGTATCTATCTATCTATCTATCTATTATACAGACAATGAGGTCAAGCAGGTGCCTTTAATACAGGTAAGTTACAGGTCTGTGAGAGCCCGAAATTTTGCTTGGTTGTGGGTGACCAAATACTTATTTTCCACCATGATTTACAATTAAATTCTTTAAAAAGCCTACAATGTGATTTCCTGGATTTTTTTTCTGTCATTTTGTATCTCATAGTTGAAGTGTACCTATGATAAAAATTACAGACCTCTCTCATCTTTCTAAGTAGGAGAACTTGCACAATCAGTGGCTGACTAAATATTTTTTTGCCCCACTGTATACACGGACACCAGATGTTCTGTCACCTCTGTGATGAAAAAAAAAAAAACTGATTAGATTGCTGATTGAACACATAAAAGCAACATTTTGGATCTGGAGATGCCACTGTCTGAGGGACATAAAGGTTTTTCAACCTCCATGTGAAGTAGTATGCTTTCTCAATGTCATGGAGTACCATTACTGCATGTTCCTGCCAAATGAAGGCAATCTGTGCAAAAGATTAGAGTCTGACCAGATTGTGGTATTTGGTCCCTTATAGTAGCCACCTGAGTTACCTTTTAAGGTGGTTGTTTACCATTCTCTTCAAAGATTTTGCAATAGCAGCTTTTTAGAGATGTTGTTCTTATAATTATCCAGTTAACTGTGATCTTTGTCTGGCTTAGGGATAGTGGTAGCTGCCTTCTATTGTGGGGGGATATTCCTTGTGGCCCCAATCTTGTTGAATATTTGTAGCATTAGGGCTAGGTAAAAGTACAGTAGGTATTTTATCATGTCACAAGTTCCTCTAAAATGACATTGCTGTTATGTGGCTCAATGTTATGTCATAGGATCTCTACTCACACTTCATGGAAAACAAGGTCAAGTCAGATTTATTTATATAGCACTTTTTTACAATGGAGCACTGTCTCAAAGCAACTTTACAATTTTAGATCATCTCCTAATGTTTACAACCAAATTGAGCAAGCTTAGGGCGACAGTGGAAAGGAAAAACTCCCTAACCGTTATAATGAAAAAACCTTGGGAGGACCAAGACTCAAAAAGGTAGATGATAAATTAAGAATTAAACTAATAAGTCTTCGAGTGATATTTCAAATAAAATGT
Organism: Ancistrus triradiatus; assembly: GCA_025084515.1. Classification (NCBI taxonomy): domain Eukaryota; kingdom Metazoa; phylum Chordata; class Actinopteri; order Siluriformes; family Loricariidae; genus Ancistrus; species Ancistrus triradiatus. The sequence goes on from JAJAGP010002192.1 coordinate 100,756, forward strand.
AAAATATGCACATCGGCATTAAGTAGTCCGATACACAGAGTCACTACTGAATCCTGAGTCTAAGCAGGAAAGTTGTTGGCGGCACTTCGTCCCCAGCCAAGCAGAGGAGGGTGCCACCTGGGCATGGTGGGACCGGAGCCGATGAAGGAAACAGCCTGAGCGAAGCTGAAGTGTAAGAACATCATTTGTAGGACCGGAACCAGCACAGGATTACAGCTCTGACAGAAAACAGGAAATGTAATTGGTTATTGATTAAGAGCACAGTGTCTATTAACAGTGTCTATGACATCACTGATGCCACTTGTAGCATGAGACCCCGGCAGCATTAGCTATAGCAGCATAGAAACAGCTATAACAGCTAGAAAGAGAACCAGAAGGTAACACAGCCACAAGCGATCACATGAGACATTGGCAACCCCACTTGAGGCAGAAGACAGCAACCCAACGTCTCTGATGACAATAAGACTGTTTGACCATTTACCCCAGCTTTGCCCTTAGTCTAAGGCAAGGATGAACTAGTCAAGATCACGAGAACCGAAGCCCATTTCAGCCAGACCGCCCACCCGACACTCCTGGCTAAAGGACAAGGCATGACAAGGCAGGCAGGCAGGCCAGACATGACTCCAGTCCCCGGCCCCAGCAACCCAGGCCATACGTCCCGGTCTAAATCTAGTCAAAAGTCTGCGTAAATAAGTATGTCTTTAGCTTAGACTTAAACATTTGGAGAGGGTGTTAGTCTCGAACTAAAGTGGGTACCCCATTCATTGCCTCCTATGAAGAGAAATGGGGTGCTGAGGACCTATTCTACCCCAGGTTGCCACAGGGTACGTTCTCGAATCAGGTAGGACAATGGCACACCAGGAAGGAACCCAGTTACAATCCTGACCTTTGATTACTTTTTGCATAGAATTTGGTTTCCCAAGGGTACTTTCCACACATATCCTAAAAACAGGACAATAGTTGAATTGGCTACCCTAAACTACCTGTATGTATAAATAATTCTGAATGAGTGAGTCACTGTGTCAGCCCCTATGATGGACTGGGAAAGAATTTTTCTAGAACCTATGAAAAGACTGCCTGTTGGTAAAGGTGGAATACTATATAAAACATAAAAGAACCAGTTCTGGGAATAATGCCTGCAGGCAAGCCAGCTTATTATATATGGAAGAAAGTACTAGAAAGTAGCATGGTGAGAAGAGAAGACATGTATATAACCTGTAAAAGAGTGCTCGTAGCCTGTGGGTAAAACCAGGATCCTATACACGTTGTGTATTCCATAGGTGTGTAATGCTAGTATTCTATACAAAGGAATACATTTCTAGAACTTGTGAAAAGAGTGCCTGTGGGCAGAGGCTGCACAAAATATTTCGGAAAAGCAGTGGAGACCTCATGTAGTGTCTAGAAGTATTTCTTGACTGCCACAGGAAAAGACGTCTTGCATGTTGGATCTAGTGTATATATCATCGTGAGAACCTAACAACACCACAAGGGCTAAAAACATCTGACATTTTTTACTTTGTGGGGACATTTTGCTGGGGACAAAAACTGCAACATTCTGGAAAAAAATGCCAAGATTTGATTTAGCCAAGGGTAGGGTTAGGTGTAGAATTAATTGCCTACTGCAATATTATGTCATCAGAATGTTAATTAAACAATTAAAGAAAGACAAAAGTGTGTGCGTGAATGTGTGCATTTTGCTTTGTGTGAAAGAGTAAGACAAACACACACAAAATCAAACATTCCAGCATGTAACATGTAAGAATTATACAGTATACTGTATATATTTGTTAAGGTGCGGGGCAGGAACAGGAGCAGGCGAATGCAGGTTCCAGTCAAAACCCGTTTATTAGCAAAAGATAAATAATCCAAACAGAGCACAGATGGTGACAAAGTAACACAGCTAACTAAACACAGAGATAGAACACAGAATCCAGAAACAACACAGTAAGAAAATCATACGAATAATACCCGGAAACTAGAAATACAACAGAAACACCAGAATAGTTTGCTGAACAAAATGGCATGTGTAAGATGAAACAAAGGAACGTCATGGCAGGTAACACAGAGCGGGGGATGGGGAAACGAAATAGCATAAGGATGCTAGGATGAGCCGCAGAGATAGAAGGACGCAAAGCAATGCGTAGTGAGAGCAAAGCTAGAGAGGAGCAAGTGCAGGGATAATGTGCAGCTAATAAGAGAAGCTAACACAAAGCAAGGGCAGAGCCAAAAGCGAAGCAAATGTGGAGCCAGGGAAGTCAAGACGGAGTGGGGAAGCTAAGGCGGCGCCTGGAAAAAGAGAGCAGAGCTGGGTACACTAACATGGAGATAGAGCAGCTAACGCAGGCCTAAAGAAGCCAACGCAGGGACAAGCGCAGGACTAAAGAAGCCAATGCAGGTCTAGAGAAGCAAATGCTGAGCTAGAAAAGAAAATGCGGGGCTAGAGAAGCTACACAGAAAACAAAACCTACGGAAGAATAAACAAAGTGGACAGGACCGCAAAAGGAAATGAACCACGGCGGACGCAGCCGCGAACAGGAGAGAGCTGCAGGGGACAGAACCCCAAACAGGAGGACTCGCAGGTGAAAGTCCACAGTGGACGGAACTGCAAACAGAAATAAACACCCGCGGATGGGACTGCCAACAGGGGTAAATCCACGATGGACGGGACCACAAATGGGAGAAAAAGACCACAGCGGACAGAACCGCAAACAGGAATGGTCCATAGGAAACATCGCGGGAGCGAAGCACACCAAAGGCTCGGGCGAAACCGAGGCAATGCTGCCGCGGCAGCAGTCTCATACCGCGGAGCTTATAAGCAGCCCGGCCAAACTGCTTGCGGTTAGCAATCAGTTCATGGTTGTGAGAGAGAAAATCTTGGCTACGTCCGTGGCAGTCACATGTCCCACCAGGGAATTGTGGGCGACGTAGTCCTGTTTGCCCGCGGTGGGGGTAATGACGGAAGAACCGGGGTTCAGCTGCAGATCATAACAATATTACTGATTCCATATCTACAAAGAATATGATTTGTTTGCACTCAAATAAGGGTCAAACAAGCTATAGAAGAAATTTTAAATATAGGATTAAAAGCCTATATTAAAAACATTTCCAATTCAAATACATTCCCTAATTCTTGCATTATATACATTTGTTTCATTTGTATAGTGTGTGTTTTTATGGGTTTGTTTTTAGTATACTGTAATTTCAAGATAATGCTTTCAACAGAATATACCCGCACTCTTTATGTATTCTCATTTGTATAGCTTTCAGAAGGACCAGGGGTAAAATTGCAGTAAATTGCACAGTAACTACATGCACTATGCAGTCAAGAAAAATCTGGCATAAAAAAGGATAATTGTGACAAACATTGCGCCTTTACAGGAAGTGTAATTACACAAATTAGAAGGCAGTATAAAAAAAGGCATCTTCAGCCCAGCTGCCTTCCGTTTTGACACTTCCTTCCCTCTCAAGTACCTTTAGTCTAATTAGCCGATTGTAACTGAGCTGCAAGATTTCTTGATGAAGCAAAGGATAACCAATAACCATGGAAACTATTTATTCTTAAAACCAAAGGATTTCCCATCCTATTCTGCGAGTAAATCAAGCATGATTCTTAACGGCGAGTGGCCCAGGCCTTGGTGTTCCAGCACATCTGTGATGGTCCTGAATGGTCTGCAAGCATTCTGTGCTATCAAACAGCTGCTGTCCATACAGTCGCAGTCTCTTCACTGTTTGGCTGAGCTACATGTTTAAAAAAAACACTATGGCAGCTCAGCGCATCTGACCCTTATCCTTCATCTTTACCTCCAGTTATGTCCGCCACAATACGTGTTTGCCAGGCCTTGAAACCACAAGTGGCACATTTCAGTCTTAAATAAATATGACATGCAGCCCTACAGCAAAACAGATTTAAGCCATGTTAATCTTCCTCCACTGACGGTGGCATTCTAATATCCAAACTGACAATGTTATTTCACTCTCAGAGAATGCCTGGGTTTTTATTTTTGTAACTGACAATTCTGAAATTGAATTTTATGATTTCTTGTAGGTATGCCTACAGAAGTAATGAAACATCTAAACACTGTACAAAGGTACAAATTTCAGTACATGAGATGAATTGTTCTTTTACTGAGCTTCAAGTTCAAATAGCCTAGCTGTATGCTCATAAAGCACAATGTTACCACAATGCTCAATTATATTATACGCATATGCAGGCAACCAAGTAACCTTTCCCCCTTACATATTTCTTTAGCTTCACTGTGACGCTCAAGATAGGGCAGGGAAATGGACGCGAGATAGACAGACGTAAGTGTGAATGCAAAAGGTTTATTTACAGCGAACAGAAAGCAAAACAGAGCAAACACACAAGCGATCCAGAGACAAACATACAATGCTAACACTGAATAACAATAAATTAATAGGCACTGCTAACACGGACACAACAGGCCAATGGTAATATACCATACTAAAACACTTAATAGGCTATGGAGAATGCAAATAGGGAGCTAATATATTGAGGCACTACCAAACCAGACACCTAGGCTGTGCAAAGACAAACAAACAGTACTAACACTAACAAACAAAGTGAATAATATACATGCAATGGGGATAATGGCTAATGCTAACAAACAAAACGTCTCCCTTGCCCATGTGTACCCTGAACATGACAGACAGGAAGTGAGGGTATATATAGGAAAGGTACAGCAGGTTGGAACAGCTCCACATGCTGTGGAAAGAGAAAAAGGACAGATGGAACCATGTCAGATTGATGCAGCTCTCCAGTTTGCTTCATCGTGACATTCAGATTGTGCTTGGTTTATATAGCATACCGTTTTATACTGATTTTTCCCTAGACTTTTCATCTTTATTTTGTCCTGTGATATTGCACTGATGACCCAAATCATTTTAACCACCTGGACAAACTGACACATTGTTTTCATAAAAAGTAAAATGTCTATGGTTATTCATCACTAAGAATATGTTTACAATCGCCAGGTTTGGTTTGATTAAAACAAACCCTGATGCAATTGAGTCTTGGCCTGCTTCTAAACAAACTCTGGGGTCGTTCGATTAATGCATGAACACTGCAGGAACAAAAGTGTTACAAACAGGGAACCCCAATAGGAAGTGGAACCAATGTGTGGTGAGTACACAGAGGCTCAGAGTCACATGTCAGTGTCAAAAAGATGCAGGTTTATTTACAGTGCAGGTGTGGGGGTGTTCAGTGTCTGTGCAGTGCAGGTGAAGTTCCTGAGCGGCAATCCGGGCAGTAGCATGGGGGTCCAGCATCATCCTGGCAAAAAACAGAACGTAGTGGCTTTGCAGAGAGCCAGCGGGGAGTCACAATTGTGACCTTGGAGCTCCAGTGGCGGCTGCTGGGGAGGAAGTGGACGTAACAATTACTGCACGGCAAGAGCAACAAAAACACTGAGAACACGCCAAAACAAGAAACTAAAAGAAGAACAAAAATGCAACAATCCAAAATTGTACTGATAATCCAGAAATCAGTCACGCACATGAGACGTCCTTATAAGCAATTGCAGCTGCTCTGGCTGATGAACTGTCGCGATCGTTTGGCACTCCTTGGTGACGTCAAACTGCGTTGAAGGTGTAATGATGCTGCCCGCCATGAGATGCCGTCAGCCTAAAAGAAAACATAGTGCACAAACAGCAAACAACTATACAGTGTCAGACAGGGTGTCAACAGGGAAAGAGGAGGCGCCGATAGAGCTTTCCCTGTGAAATGCCCCCCCCCATCAAGGCTTATCCAGGTGAGCCCTATGGAAGGCCTTGATAAGTTATGGATCCAGGATGGCCACCCGTGGGACCCAGCAACACTCGTAGCCTTCCCAGTCAACCAGATATTGGAGTCCGTGGCCAATGTGCCACGTCCAAGAGGCGGCTGGCTGTGTACGCCAGTTGGCCATCATTAATGCGGACCTGGGGGGTGGGTGGGTGGGGGTGTCACCAGATCAGAGGATACCACGGTTTTGATCTGCGATACATGAAAGGTGGGGTGGATCCGCATGTGGCCATTGGGCTGATGACCAAACCAGGTGCTTGCTCCAGGACTGTTGTCTTCCCACGGCGATGCAGTGGAGATTGGCTTCCAGAACCTGATTGGAGCATTCAGCCTGCCCATTAGTCTTGGGGTGGAAACCCGAGGACAGGCTGGCGGTGACTCCCAGGGCCTTACAGAATGCCCGCCAGAACTGCAAGGAGAACTGTGGTCCCGTGGATCCTAAACATACCATTGTCATACCGTCAGACTCCGGTAGTCCCGTGATGAAATCCACAGAGATGTGGAACCATGGTCTCCCCGGGATGGGCAGTGGTTGCAGGAGGCCTGTGGAGGGCTGGTGAGAAGCCTTGTTGCGGGCACAGACAGGGCAGGCCAAGACGAACTCCCTTTTGTCAGATTCCTGGTCCTTCCACCAAAAAAGTTGCTTCACCAAGGAAAGCGGGCATCCGATGCCTGGGTGGCAGGAGAGCTTAGACCTGTGTGCCCACTGGAGCACCATGGAGAGTGCACCCTTTGGGGTGAAGGTCTGTTTGGGAGGCGGTGAGTTGGATTCTGTTCTTTGGGCTCGCTTGATGGTCTGTCGGATGTCCCAGGTGAGGCCGGCCACAATGCGGTCCTGGGGTCCTACGAATGGTGTCCTCTGTGTTGGGTCCAGATAGAGGAGAGACAGGGCACCGGGCTTGATGTTGCGGGAGCCGGGTTAAAGTTAAGGCAACTGAAGAAAGGGCCAACCTGGCCTGGCATGGGTTCAGCCTTTTGGCTGTCTGGATACATGCCAGGTTCTTATGATCCGTCCAGATTATGAACTGCTATGATGTGATGCCCCCTCCAACCAGTGACTCCATTCTTCCAGTGCCAGTTTGACCGCGAGTAGTTCCTGATTACCAGTGTCATAATTGATCTCCACTGGCAAGAAACAGTGGAAGAAAAAAGGCACATAGGTGCAGTCTACCCTTGAGTCCAGACCTCTGTGACAGCACGGCGCCTGCTCCAGATTCAGAGGCGTTGACCTTGATGACAAACTTCTGGCTGGGGTCTAGTTGAACCAGGATGGGGGTGGAGAAGAGGGTCTTCAGGCAATTGAATGCCACGACGACGTCCGTGGACCAGAGAAAGGGCTTGTTGGGAGAAGTGAGTCGGGTGAGGGGGAGGACCACCTTGCTGTAGTTCTTGATGAAGTGCCAGTAAAAAATGTCAAATCTGATAAAGTGTTGTAAATCCTTCCAGGATGAGGGAGCACCCTGACTGGGTCCACCCAAATCCTGCCTGGCTTGATGACATACAGTACTCCAGGAATGTGATGTTCTGAGAGGGACTTTGAGAAGATCAGGATGTCGTTGAGGTAGACGAAGGCAAACCTATTGATGAAGTCCTGTAGCACATTGTTCATGAGTGCCTGGAAGATGGCTGGGGCACTGGTAAGCCCAAATAGCATGACCAGATACTCAAAATGTCCCATGTGCATGTTGAAGGCCATCTTCCATTCATTGCCCTCCCGGATGCACACCAGGTGATGAGAGGTAATCCTGAGGTCCGATTTGGTAAAGATGCGGGCTTCCTGCAGTAGCTCAAAGGCAGAGAAAAGGAGGGGTAGGGGATATTTGTTCTGCACAGTAATTTTGTTGAGCCCTCGGAAGTCAGTGCCGGGCCTGAGTGACTTGTCCTTCCTTTCCACGAAGAAGAATCTGGCTCCTAGTGGGGAGCATGTAGGCCATTTAGTAAGCATTCCTCCAGGTAGGAGCTCATGGCGTCACGACCACTAGGCAGTGGCGCACCCAGGAACAGGTTGATGGTGCAGTCGTAGGGCGATGCGGTTGCAAAGACAGAGCTCGATCCTTCCGAAACACGTCATGCAGTTCGTGGTATTAGAGAGACCCCGGTGAGGTCGACTGGCTCAGGTGACGGGATAGCTTGGTGGGACGGGAGGAACGCACTTGGCGTGGAAGTCAACTAAGCCCCCCAGTCAACTAAGGCACCCACACTCACAGACTCTCCGTTCAGGTGTAACACAACCCTCCAGAGCTCCCATTGGAGGGCTGGGTGTTATGCTGGCGCACAAGGTGGAGAGCTGTTGTAACAGTCCTTGTAGCTGTAGTGAAAGCTGCTTGTTCTGGTCCAGTAGCTCCCTGAGTTGCAGTTCATGGCATCCCAGTATTGTTCGGTGAGTCTGAACTGCTGTCTGCAGGGATGTCAGATGTCTAGGGGCAGGGTGGTCGGGGACTGAGACATCCACACTCTGATAATAAGTGGAACCAATGTGTGGTGAGTAAACAGAGACAGGGAGTCACAGTGTTGTTTACATATTTTGGTTTGATGTTAAGAATGCCAGTGCAAATGCTAAGCTTACTGGGCCAAAAATACGACAATGTATCATCTACTGCTTTTCCCCGAACCAGGTGAACCAATCTACAAGTATAAACACACCCTAAATGATATTAGTCCAGGATTTGGATTATTTGGTCTGGGTCTAGGTGTGTGAGCATTTGGCTTCATATTGTATGAGGCAGCTAAATTTATGTGATTGAGGTTATCCTATTGTAGTAATTTGAATAAGCTGTAATAAAACTGACAAGATATAACTTTTGAAGTCATAAAGAGTCAGTACAAGGTGGTGCTCATGGGCAATTAGCTCATCAGAGCCTGAGAAATTCAGTGTAATATAGCACATCACAGCTCTGTCTTCCCCTTCTGTTTTTTAAATGTCTTTCCTGATATCTAAAAATGTGCCAATACTATGGATAATACTGTTATTGCAGCTAAATCAGGAAAACCACTATGTGACCCTTTGCTTTCAGTGTCAGGTGACCCTCTTGTGCAGCAATAACTGAAACTAAATGTTTCCAGTAACTGTTGATCAGTCCTGCACTTCAGCCTCGAGGAATTTTAGCCCATTGCTCTTTGCAAAACAGCTTCAACTATGGGATGTTGGTGGGTTTCCTCATGAACTGCTCACTTCAGATCCTTCCGTAACATTTTTATTGGTCAGGACTTTGACATGGGCATTCATAAACATTATTGTTCTTTAACCATTCTTTGGAAGAACAACTCATGTGCCATGCACATCTGTGTTGTTCAGTGTTCTCCTATTGGTGGACTCATGAAAATCAACCGATGTGAGAAAGGCCCTTAGTTGCTTAGAAGTTGCCCTGGTTTCTGTTGTGACCTCACATACTATTACATGTCTTGCTAACTCTTTTTCTGAGGCCCTCAGAAATCTCCTTTGTTTGTACTATGATACACTTCCACAAACAAGTGTTGTGAAGAGCAGACTATGATAGATCCTTGTTCTTTAAATAAAACAGGGTTTACAAACTTTCAAGCACCACTGTCTGTGTGTGTGTGTGTGTGTGTGTGTGTGTGTGTGTGTACAGTGGGGCAAAAAAGTATTTAGTCAACCACTGATTGTGCAAGTCCTGTTTGGGATCATTGTCATGCTGGAAGACCCAGCCATGTTCCATCTTCAATGCTCTCACTGATGGAAGGAGGTTTTGGCTTAAAATTTCACGATACATTGCCCCGTTCATTCTTCCCTTAACACGGATCAGTCGTCCTGTCTCCTTTGCAGAAAAACAGCCCCAAAGCATGATGTTTCCACCCCCATGCTTCACAGTAGATATGGTGTTCTTGGGATGCAGCTGAGCAGCCTTTTTCCTCCAGTTGAGTTTTTACCAAAAAGTTCAACTATTTTGGTTTCATCTGACCACATGATATTCTCCCAATCCTCTTCTGGATCATCCATATGCTCTCTGGCGGATCAGTCATCTTGTCCCCTTTTGCAGAAAAACGACCCCAAAGCATGATGCCCTCATGCTTCACTGTAGGTATGGTGTTCTTGGGATGCGAGTCTTTGAGTCTTGAGTCTTTACCAAAAAGTTCTACTTTGGTTTCATCTGACCACATGATATTCTCCCAATCCTCTTCTGGATCATCCATATGCTCTCTGGCAAACTTCAGATGGGCCTGGACATGTACTGGCTTAAGCAGGGGGACACGCCTGGCGCTGCAGGATCGGAGTCCGTTCGGCGTAGTAGTGTGTTTACTGATGGTAGCCTTTGTTACTTTTCGTCCCAGCTCTCTGCAGGTCATTCATCAGGTCCCTCCTGGGATTTTTTTGCTCACCGTTCTCATGATCATTTTGACCCCACGGATGAGATCTTGGGCATGGAAGCCCCCAAATCAAGGGAGATTATCAATGGTCTGTTGTATTTTTACCATTGCTCCCACAGTTGATTTATTCACACCAACCTGCTTGCCTATTGTAGATTCACTATTTCTGAGCTTTTTGCAGGTCTACAATTTTCTTTCTGTTGTCCTTCAACAGCTCTTTTAATAATCTTGGCCATGGTTGGGGTTCGGAGTCTGACTGTTTGAGGCTGCGGACAGGTGTCTTTTATACAGATCTAACGATGTCAAACAGGTGCCATTAATACAGGTAAAGAGTGGAGGACAGAAGAGCTTCTTAAAGAAGAAGTTACAGCTCTGTGAGAGCCAAGAAATCTTGCTTGTTTGTGGGTGATCAAATACTTATTACCACCATGATTCTTTAAAATTATGCCTACAATGTGATTTCCTGGATTTTTTTTTTCTTATTTTGTCTCTCATAGTTGAAGTGTACTTCTGATGAAATTACAGACCTCTTTCATCTTTCTAAGTAGGAGAACTTGCACAATCATTTGCTGACTTGGCTGACAATCATTGCCCACACGTGTATATATAATATATATATATATATATATATATATATATATATATATATATATATATATATATATATATATATTATATATAGCCTAGTCTTCATCAGTATCCACAACATGTCTGTGTTAGTGCATGACTACACACAACTTGTTCTCTAAAATTGTCACTACAAATAATCCAGATGCATCATCCATGTACAGTAAAGCAGGGAAATAAATGAAATAAAAAGGGAGGTGTGTATGTGTGTGTGTGAATCAAATTACAAAATTACAGCATTATCTTATCAACACCACATAATTTCTGGGATATAATGTTATATTACCAACAACTTTACTCAAATGTGCAGCTGATATTATATCTTACCCCATCAGCATTCACAGCACAAACGCAGCTGTGCGAGAAACTACAGGCATAAATATAGATGTTTATGTGTCACATCAGTTAATGCTCAAACTATATATATGTAAACACAGTTTTTCGGGAATTTCCTAGTAATTATAAATTTATTCATAAAATACTAAACAAAAAGACAAACAAAACAGTTGAGTCATAGAGAAAAACAAAGTGCAGCTGTGTTTGTGAAAACATGAATGTTAAGGTTTTCATTTATGCTACAAGGTATGCTGTTACCTATGATTAAGAATATCCAGTGCATTGAATACATATTCAAGAGATTGAATTAAAAAGCAGGAAAAGTTCCCAATGAGCAGATTGTAATCCAAATGATGACAAAAGTGTGCAGGAATTATGCACATTTTATTTACCTGTCATTCTAGTGGACGCTCTTATCCAGAATTTGGTAACTGTGGGTTAACGGCCTTGATCAAGGATCCAAACAGTGGCAGCTTGGGACAGGTGAAATTTGAACCCTGGAAGTTCCTGTTTCACAGTCCAGTCCTTAACCACTGCAACCACCGTCTCAATAACCTCAAATGTGGACTTTCATTACAAGGTTGTAGCTTACTCCAAGGGGCTAATCATGGACAGCCTGCAGCGCTAATAAATTACCACAGTGTATCACTCCAGATCTTGCATTACAGAGTGTGTACAAACATATTTACCCCATCCTCCTTCCCTTACTGAGCCATCGTCCCTGTATGATTGACTGCAGAGCATGGATTAACTCAGACTGGTGGCAGGCATTATCATTTGATGAATGAAACGCTAATGAGATAGTGATCTAAGAGGCATAAACACTAAAGAAAGTCTGGAAGAGCTAATAATCAGTTTGACTTATTTTGCATAGCACCTTTTAATCTGACTCCCCACAACCCTGTTTTCCTCCTGATCAAATCAATGTCTAGTCAATTCAGTCCAATGTTTGACTAAACCTTACTATCAAATGTGATCATGATTATTTTATGCATAAAAAATAACAACATGCTAAATGGAGGGGAAGGGGTGTAAATATATAAGTGTGACATATTTTGATCAAACACCTCTTAAACACCTCTTGATGGTTTGACAAAACTGATGGTAAGGCATTTGTAATTAGTCATTTAACAGATGCTAAAGCCAGAGGAACTTAGAAGTGATACAGTCTTACAAGGTATAGTCCATGCAACTAAGGGCTGATGGCCATTCTCAAGAGTCCAACAGTGGCTCCTCTGTAATGCTGGGACTTGAATCCTGGACCATCTGGTCCACAGTCTAGTATGTTAAACCACTGCACCACTACATATTCTGTGGGATATCTTAATTATTTCAGCAAATGCAATAAAGGAATTAAAACTGTTGCACAAATAAATGTTTGATTTTTAATATTTTTATTCCCACATAAGGGCACAGTGGTTCACACTGTCTTCTCACTATTTCGTATAGCCAGATGCTGGCTGTACAGAGCTCATCTAGGTACTCCAGTTTCCTTCCATATTCCAAAGACATGCGCTACGTTACTTATCATCTCTAAAGTCTCCAAGTGAGTGTGTGTGTATGCATGTGTAACGCAGTGAAACAGTTAGGCCCCGCCCCACCACAACCCTTAATTAGACTAATGGGAAATGACACAACTTTTTTACATTATTTAATTAGATAATTGATACATAATTTGAAAGAAACATAAATACAGGCCTAAAATAACATTTTATTATTATTTAGTTTCAGAAACAGTTTCACGCATTGAATATTTTTATGTTTACAGCCTTATCGGAAATGTTTGGTTACCCTAGGTCAAAGTACATGTTCTGTTGATTTTTTTTCTTTTTTATTATTATTATTATTATTATTTTCATTTAATTAACTTAATCTTTAAAATGAGCTTTTTGAACTTAACCTCTTCAGGAAACAAACTTCCATCTAACATTTCCACACAGTCTAATGCATACAACTTTAATTTTAAAACATGGAGAAAGGGAAACATACAATTTAGTATGTGTGAAGATCTTACAGACTAATGCAAACCTTCAGCTAGCTCTAAGCTTATCTCTGTGCCTAAGATAAGCTGTGAGCATGGTCATGTGAAACAAATAGGACTATACAAGCAGCATGACATTAATGTACATCTCAATGGTTTAACTGTTTGGAGTGCTTCTTAATCCCTGGTATGGACTTAAATGATGTAACCAGAGACTAGTCTAGAATAAAATTCAGCTATTAGAATCACACCCCTCTCTAGAGTCCTACATTTTTTCCCTGCCGTGGAGGCATTTTTATCACCATAATTTCCTCGGCAATAAGAACCTGATGAGGTTGCTCAAGGATGAAGACTTCTATTAAGTTGGTTGTTGTACATGAAGAAAATTACAGCTCCATAAAGCAGGGCTCCTGTCAGTCCCCTAGGTGCGCTGTAGCATGAAGAGCAAGCTTACCCTCTTCCACCCTCCATGTTTCACTTGCTTAACAAGTTTCACTGCTCAAGGTGACACAGAAACTGGCAGTGGTATACTTCACTCAAAAGGCTGCTTAAACATTTTATGTAGATTGTGAACAAATGTAATGAGGTTGACGATGTGGTCTGAATGCTGTAACTGCAGCCGAGGGAGGTACCAAAAGATACATTGCCAAACAAAAATATCTTATGTTTCTAATGAGGTATTGGAGATTTCTTTTTGTTATGGAATTAGGGTTGTCCCTAAAGGGAAATAAATTTATTTTGGCAGCATGGTGGCACCCCCTAAGCAACAACAGCTGATGCTTTTGAAGGAAGCTTCATCATATTAGCCTACCAGTTTGTCGCCGGTTTCCAGTGCATCTCTCGTGCACCATAGGCCAGTGTAAATCCTACTTCTTTGAAAGGACCCCCTGAATTCTAGTCCCCTTCCTGGCAAATGTCAGGAACAAACGCTTTCAATAACTACACCAGGTGCAGCATGGCATGTGGGAGGAAGCATGGCTGCGCTATAGGCATTGACACGCAGTGTTGGGGCTACCCCTCTCCCTTTTAAGTACTCTATTGCTAGATTATACTATACTATTTGAATATCACAAGAAATATACCCAGTGGTAACTGGATAGTTTTACCTGTTTTCTTTGCTTTATGTTAGTTAACTTAACTCTTTTTCATTGCAATGACAATAGTAAAGTCACCACTGATCATTTTAAAGCTGTTTCTGAAAACGTAGTCATAGGCAAGGTTATCATTGTCCTTAATAGTTTTTGCAAGTGTGGCTTATTAAAGTATCTAAGGCATGTCTAACAATGGCTAACATGCAGCTGCATCCTGGATTACTGGTTTGCCTAAAACCAGCTGTACAGTTCAGTTTTCTGCCTATTTATTTAAAACAAAGTAATAAGGTGCATGGTGTAAATGCTAGTTTTTTATGACTGTAAATTAGCCCAAACCCAACGTCACCACTATTTGCATCTTGCTGGCAGTCTCTGTGGTGTTGGTGACATCCCATTCCATCTTTTTTTTTTTTTGTTGGTTTTATTTGTCAAAGTCTTGCAGCTCACTTCTTGCTGCTGGTCACAATTCAGTAACAAGATAAAATTGCATTTGAATAATTCATTCATTTGTTTTGTACACCCACTTAATTCAGTTCAGGATCACCTGGGGCTAGGGCTAGCAATACAAGGGATGAAACATGAGCCAGCTTTAACCATGGTGTGGGAAGTCTACATACATTTGCAATATAACTTCAAATGACATTTAAACATTACTCATAGACCTCAGATTTGGACATAGACCTCATAGACTCTTGTGTCTGTGCATCACTCCAGTTCTAGACAAGAGTTTTTTTAGATCTTCAGGAACCTAGCATGCCTATGTACTGCAATTTACAAATGGCTTAATCTCATACCCTGCACTGTACTGGACTATGGACCAGCAGATCCAGAGTTCAAAACTGACCTCTGCCAGGCTGCGACAGTTTGGTCCTTGAGCAAGACCCTTAACCCACAATTGCTTGGATTGTTAAAGTGTATTAATTGTAAGTCGCTCTGAATAAGAGCATCTGCTAAATGACACAAATGTAAATGTAAATGAAAGTGTACGGTTAGTTTCTTGATACTTCTTGCATTCCATCATGGCCAATGCACAGAAATACCACATTTACAATGTAAGCTTTAAAATCAAGTGTACACCTCCCTTTTATCTGACATCACAGAAGCCCCATCAAAGCTAAACCCAACACACAGTTGGATCTGATTCTAGCGGTTCAAAGACTAGTACAATCTTCATTGACATTCCAGCCAGCACGTCTCCTGTTTCAGTAAATCTCTTTCCTTCAGCTTTCTAGCATGTATTTCACACATAACCACCAGTTCACTTTTTGAGAGCACATTTCAGCATCTCATTTAAATGCTTGGACTAATTAGTCTTGTGTTTTTTGGCATGTGGTGCAGATGAATTCAAACAGTCTTGTTGAATTACAATATACACTCATTGAGAAATATAAATAAACAAACAAATAAATAAATAAATAAATCCCCCAGGTAGCAATGTCGGATTGCTGCAAAACTCGGCATGTAGATATGCTTCAGGCAGATGTGTAAATGATTATAGGCGTGGTCTGATTAGACACTGGGTCTTGCCACAAGAGAGTATAAAAGTGCTTCCCTTGCTGCCCTATAAAAATCTCCCAGAGGCTACTTTTGGGCAGTATACCTTGGTGAAAGATCGTTGACTTCTAGACATGCTTTTAGGACACATTTGCCAACAACTGGGCCTGTAGATCCTCCACACTCATAGCTTGCCAAAGCTGGAGTCCCAGTTGGTCCCATAAATGCTCGATTAGTGATACATCTGGTGGCCCATCAGGCCAAGGAAGTGTTCCTTCTACAACATTTTGACTGGATTAAGATCAGGACTTTGACATTTTGTAACCTTTTCTAGCCTGATGAGCATTAGCAACTCTTTTTCTGACATCCTCAGAAATCTCCTTTGTTCCTGCCATGATACACTTCCACAAACATATTGTGAAGAGCAGACTTTGATAGATCCCTGTTCCTTAAATAAAACAGGGTGCCCACTCACACCTGATTGTCATCCCATTAACTGAAAACAGCTGACTCTAATTTCACCTTCAAATTAACTGCTAATCCTAGAGGGTCACATACTTTTGCCACTCACTAATATGTAATATTGGATCATTTTCCTCAATAAATAAATGACCAAGTATAATATTTTGTCTCATTTGTGTAACTGGGTTCTCTTTATCTATTTTTTAGGACTTGTGTGAAAATCTGATGATATGTTAGGTCATATTTATAACTTTCAAGCAACACTGTAGGTCTGAACAGCCCAGATGGTGGGCAGTTTGTTGAAACATCCATCCTGCTTTTCTCAGTTGTTTTGGATATGTTTCATATTAGATTTGCACATCTGGGTCATGATTTTTCTCCATTCCTCCTGACAAAATAGCTAGGGCTTAAGATTGGCTTTAGACCATTGGTGAACAGAAATTTTCAAATTTCGTCATAGCTTCTCAATCGTATTGCGGTATGGTCTTTGACTTGTCCACTCTAAAACATTTAATAGTTATAAGTCTTTTGCAGGCTGATACATGTTTTATATTAGGATTGCCCTATATTTGGGCTCCATCCATCTTGCCTTGCAACTCTGACCAATTTCTCAGTCCCTGCAGATAAATACCATCCCCACGTGAGTAATATACACTTTCATTTTGTTGTTTTGTTTTATACTGATTTTTTCATGAGGGATGAGATTTTCCACATTGATAGAGTCAAAAACCCACCCTATTACGAAAAAACAGACAGAAGACCCAAACAGAAAGTTTCAGATGCCACACTTTTATGCTAACCTCACTAAAAGTGGAAGAGATTTTAAGGAGCCAGAACTAGGTAGACATTTTCCCATGGAAACAGTCTCTCGCTATCCAAACTGTTTTTCGGAACAAGATAGATTCAAATTGTGTTAACTGGCTGTATCCATGCAAACATCTGCCTCTTAATTACTGTGAAAAATAGTTTTAATATGCCAACATGTTTTTCTACAAAGGCATAGCCCATTACATCCTGGTAATTGATCGACTACTGTCAACTGTGATTTACAAGTCTCTGTGTAACTCTCATATTTCCATGGATTGATGCCTGATGCACAAGCAGTAAAGGTGTTTCACACTTTAAAGACCTACAAATGTCTTTTTTATGTCTGACTCAAGTAAATACATGAACATTTTCTAAAATATATTGTGCTAGCGGAACTATATTCCAGCCAGCTGAAATATCTTTTTTTTTTTTACATTTTGCTATGTCCCTGCTATGTTAGTTAGGGGAATGCTGACAGCACTGGCTCTGAGGGTGGCTTGTCAAGTGCAGATAAATAATTTGATGGTGTTCTGCACAAAGTTGTGTGGAGGTGTGGAATTCTCACCACTAGCTGATGGGCAAAATAGCCCGAGAGTGGGATGTGGATGCTATCTCTACTGCTTCATTCACTGACTCTTAAATGGAAAATTCAGATATTTTCTACTTTTTCTTCTGCCTGTTCCTGATTCCACAGCTTCTTTTAAAAATGCAAAATGCATTACAGCACCGTATAAGTTGGCAACTAATAAGTAGGGTAGAATTGTAAAGCTAATTTAGCTGTCTCAACATAATTAGCAATTGTACATTAGTTTATTTAGTAATCGCATTACACAATAATGCAATTATTGTCACTCCACATGTGCAGTGACGATAAAAAGCCTTGAATCCAGGAGCTAAGAAACAACAGCACTAATCCCTGTGCCACAGTGCCACCTGTGTCATAGAGCTGTTTGAGCTTTTCTATGATCTTCCAGATCTATATCAATGCCTATACACCTTATATGACACCATTATGTCCAGTGATGTAATGCAAAGAAAAGCCTCTCATTTCATTCTTTTCTATATCAAAACTGCATTGACAGCTGATGTTATCTTATCCCCATGTTCCATTTTGTCTCCTTTTTAGAGTAACTTTGGGGCTATAATCTTGCAGCCACCTCAGACACAAGCATGTCTATATCTACTTTATTGAAATCCCTTCCTTGATTTCTTTTGATGTTAGCTGACCTTAAGGACCAGTTGTCAGTTGATATATGCGCTAGTAACATGCAGCTGAAATTGATTTATCAAATATACTTAAATCAAATGAGTGAATTTAAAATACTCCTAATGGGAGTTGAGCAATGGGTTTCACAACATATGGTTTGGTAACACATTAGTACATTTTTGTGGGACACAAACATTGTAAACTCATAAAGAAGTAATGCTTTTATAACATTTAACATTCATGTTCTAGCTTAATTACTACATGAATTAACATATTGTTCCTGCCATAAACACATACATTACATGAGACATGCTCACTTTATGTATATTCTTGATGACTCATGATATATTACATGCATGAATTAATGATTACTCCCCCATGAAATACTGCATGGATTAATGCTATTTCATGTACCCTTATAGTAAAGTGTTACTCATGGTTTCTTTGAGACTAAACAGGTTCATGCCACATACCACAAGCTATTTCAAAAAAGCTTAGTTTTTACCCTTTTTATTATTTGAAAACCTTGGTTTGAAACTGCCATTGCCTCTTAGTGGACGGAGGCATAATTACAACAGTATGTGTGATAGTACAGTACTCTGTATTCAAACATTACTTGTGACTTAGTTAGTTGGAACAATAATGATTATTTGAGTTATGTTTGTTTATTAATTTGCAAACCCAATAATAGAATATTTGTAAGACAGTCCTTTAAATATAACTGTGTACATGAGCACTTCTGTGAATGTACAGTAGGTGAGGCATTAGTTTGGGTTTTATTTCTAGATCCTGTTTTAGTGTTTACTCCCTTCCGTCTACATTTACAAATGGAATTTAATTCACAGATTTGTGAAAATGATCATTAATTAAACACCTGTAACTTTTAAATGCATGTTTACTTGAAGTATTAGGCTAATGATATGCTGTTTTCTAGACTATGAGACTCCTAGATGTATAGATGTTAATTTGTTACTGTAAGTGTATAATAAAAAGGTTTTAGTCCATATCTTCAGACTTTTTCAAAGATACATTAAACCCACGTCTTGAAGAACTACGGTTAGAGTCCCCATTCTCCATTATGAGAAATGAATTTATTTCAAAAAGGCAAATCTGTTCAATTAATCCCAGTAATGACTCTAATTAAGTTAGCAGAGTGGCTGAATGACACACTGACACTCAGGCTGTTCAAGGTCACTGGAGAACATATGTTTAATTCAAAGCTTAGAAGTATAATCACATATCAAACAGTATTACAAGTAAAATGACAGGTAAACAATATGATGATTTTTTGAAATAAATTGGTTGGACAACGTAAGATTTAAACATGAGAGAACACTACAGTGGTGCTTGAAAGTTTGTGAACCCTTCAGAATTTTCTATATTTCTTCATAAATATAACCTTCATCATCAGATATAACATAACATCATAAGATTTTCACACAGGTCCTAAAAGTAGATAAAGAGAACCCAGTTAAATAAATGAGACAAAAATATTATACTTGGTCATTTATTTATTGAGGAAAATGATCCAATATTACATATTAGTGAGTGGCAAAAGTATGTGAACCTCTAGGGTTATCAGTTCATTTGAAGGTGTAATTAGAGTCAGGTGTTTTCAATCAATGGGATGACAATCAGGTGTGAGTGGGCACCCTGTTTTATTCAAAGAACAGGGATCTATCAAAGTCTGCTCTTCACAACATGTTTGTAGAAGTGTATCACTGCACGAACAAAGAAGATTGCTGAGGACCTCAGAAAAGGTTCCAAAAAAGTTTACAAAACCATTTCTAAAGAGTTTGGACTCCACCAATCCACAGTCTGACAGATTGTGTACTAATCGAGGAAATTCAAGACCAATGTTACACACCCCAGGAGATGTCCACCAACAAAGATCACTCCAAGAGCAAGGCGTGTAATAGTTGGCAATGTCACAAAGGACCCCAGGGTAACTTCTAAGCAACTAAAGGCCTCTCTCACATTGGCTAATGTTAATGTTCATGAGTCCACCATCAGAAGAACACTGAACAACAATAGTGTGCATGGCAGGGTTGCTTTCCAAAACATCTACATTTACATTTACAGCATTTAGCAGACGCCCTTATCCAGAGCGACTTACAATTGATACAACATTACCATTCAAGAAATTGTGGGTTAAGGGCCTTGCTCAAGGACCCAACAGTGGCAGCTTGGCAGAGGTGTGATTTGAACCCTGAACCTCCATAGTCCAGTACCTTAACCGCTAGGCTACCACTGTCCAAAAAGAACTTTGCTGCTCATCTGCAGTTTGCTAAAGATCACGTGGACAAGCCAGAATGCTATTGGAAGAATGTTTTGTGAATAGATGAGACCAAATAGAACTTTTTGGTTTAAAAGAAAAGCGTTACATTTTGAGAAAGGAAAACACTGCATTAAAGCATAAGAACCTTATCCCATCTGAAACATGGTGGTGGTAGTATCATGGTTTGGGCTTGTTTTGCTGCATCTGGGCCAGGAAGGCTTGCCAACATTGATGGAACAATGAATTCTAAAGGAATATGTCATCTGTCCATGAACTGAATCTCAAAAGTAGTTTTACCAAAGAATGATTAAAGAATAATGAAGTTAATGTTTTGGAATGGCCTGACCTTAATCCAATCGAAATGTTGTGGAAGGACCTGAAACGAGCATTTAATGTGAATAAACCCACCAACATCCCAGAGTTGAAGCTGGATACTGAAAACAAAGGTTCACATACGTTTGCCACTCACTCATATGTAATATTGGATCATTTTCCTAAATAAATAAATCAGCAAGTATAATATTTTTGTCTCATTTATTTAACTGGGTTCTCTTTGTCTACTTTTAGGACTTGTGTGAAAATCTGATTATGTTTTAGGTCATATTTATGCAGAAATATAGAAAATTTTAAAGGGTTCACAAACTTTCAAGCACCACTGTAGGTGTTGCATCCTGGTTTAAATATAATTTGCAGGATGCAGACTAGAGTGTATTTTACAGCTCTGATTGTGACTTGGCTTCAATAAAGATTAAAATCTATATTTCATAAATAAATTTTGATTTTCTTTCTCTGAACAAAGGGCATGCAATTTAAGCTTGCCCTGCACTTATTTTAAACAAACATTATATATTGATTGAACAAGGTTTATAGAATATCATGAAAGGCCACTTTCCCAGAGGTGGATAAAGCAAATATTTTATCCTGAAGCCAATTAAATCATAATAGTCTTTTGTTCTCAGCTGGCAAAGATTTTACAGACACAGACAACTCTTGGTTCTTCTAAATCAGCAGAACAGCCAACCAAAGACAATTATTAAAACATCGTTTCCTTGTCGTCTTTACTTATTGCAATAATGTTTATTCCATCCGTACTCAAATTTCTGCCATTAGAGACTGTCAGTTTCACACCTTCAGATTTCAATAATCATACATGTGGTGCTTGTCATCTCCCATTACGTGCACATTTTATCACTGTCTGCAACAGATGTTTGGATCTTATGTTCTCCTCCCACGTAGAGCTGTAACACAGGCTCTCTGACACTGCATGAGAAATACTAAACACAAAACCAAAAGTAGTAACAAACCTGATCTCAGGCCATGATAATGTGCTTTGTAATGTTTCTGAGACCAACAATGAAAATGCCCGTTTGGCATTCTCCTTGAATTTAATACAATGTTTTTTACTGCAAATTACATAACCAGCAGTACAATTTGGGTGAAAAGCCTTTGTCCGCCCCATGTGTTTAATATTACACACGATAGCCGGTCCGTGGCTGAGTACGTGGAGGAGTTCTGCATTGCGGCCACAGAGAACAGTTTTGATGCCCTGCTGCTCATGGCTGTGTTTGAGAGGGATCTTGAAGATGGGCTGGGGAATGAGCTTGTGCCATTCCTACCTGTCTCCTCCCTGGCTGCTCTGTGCGATCTGACCATTTGCACAGATGAGCAGCTTCGATCCAGAGCCAGGAAGTCGGAGGTGTGGTTGTTCTTCTAGACATCGCCCTTATTCACAAGCCCTCCCAGCACCATATCTGAGTTCACCACGCCCTGTAGCTTTGTACCAGAGCAACTAGCACTGCCCAGCTCCGTAGCTGAGCTCGCAACACCCGTGCCCGCTGCACACATTAGCTCCGTGCCTGAACAGCTAGCGCCGCCGAACTCCGTACCTGAGCTTGCCGCACCCATTAGCGCCAAGCTGCCAGCACCGAGCTCTGTTCTTGAGCTGCCTGCTCCAACCTCCACCCCTAAGCTGCTAGTGGACAGTCCTGAGCTCCAGCCCTTTAATCTGAACCCTACCTTGGAGCTGTCATGTCCCACCCTTCCAACTTGGCTCACCTGTCTGTCAGATGCTTAACCCAGAGTGCGTCTGACAAGCGCGAGGAGGTATTGAACGTAGTACCCCCCCCCAAGCGCGATCGCACCAAGCCCACCCAAGTCAAACAGTCGACACTCGACACTACCCTCTAGGATCAGGAGCGCGACTCCTACTAGTACCCCTCCCCCAAGCGTGTTCAGTACCTCCTCGCACTTGTCTGACGCACCTTGGGTTAAGCATCTGATAGACAGGTGGGCCCCGATATGGAGGGCGAACCTTCAAGGTGGGGCTAAATAGGAAGTGGCGACTCCTGTTGGCCAGGCTATTTAAGGGCACCTTTGTGCCCTGACAGGTGTCAAATCCTTGTATCTACATACACCATTCTGGTGTTTCGAGCCCTCACCCAACTCACACGTACTCCAGGCGATTAACAGTTGTTTAGGGAAAGAGGTGTAGCTGGCGGTTTGTAGACTGTCAGCAATGTACAGTCAAGAGACTGGAGGTGAGGTAGGGCATAGAAAGGTAGGAAGGGTAAGATTCCTTCAAGCGCTTACCTGGTTGCCTGCTTGCGGTCTCCTCCGTGATGGTGTTGAGCCTCCCGCATTTTCCCTCACCACTCCAGTCCTTATTTGGGCTGCATACTCCCTCAGAGTGGTCGGGGAATTGGGCTTCCCCCATTTTCGCTCCGTTTCCGCTTTTTCACTCTGCCCATAGCGGGCAGTTTCGTTTTACACTTTGTGATCGCGTCTGTGTTCCATTCCGGTAGTCCATGCGGCTGTGGTTCGCTTCAGGTGTCCATCTTCTGCGTTCATTTCATGCTGCACGGGCTGTGCGGAGAGCTGTTACATGCTTCACGTGTGCTCTGGGGAATCCCCGGGGCCTTACGTCACTGCACGCGTCGTGCGCTCTGTGCTTGCACAGTTCTGAGAGTGAGTATTCGCACCGTTTTTAAAAAGGAGCTTTGTTTTCTTCCTTTCTCTGGTTCTTCCTTTTTCACCCAGTTAAAATACCTTGTCATAAAGAGTGTTCATGACATTTGAGTCCGTTTCCCAACAACTCTTACTTCTGCCATTCTTCTGCCCCTACTTCTCATGTCTCTGCATCAGGGGGTGTGTTATGTTCGCCCCTGACACTAGAGATCGAGCGTTCAAGGCTCGGGTCCAACATTGATCGCGGACCCGTGCCTTCATTTTTGGTTCTGGGTATTTACTCACAATTTGGTTTTCAATTTCTATCTGGAGCTAACTGCACTTGTGTCCTAAAACCATTGATATTTTTATTTTCATGGTTTTAATATGCCAGACCGTAATACTAAGTGTTTGATGTGGTTTAGGTCAGGCAACTGTGAAGAAATGTCCATGAGAGTCAACACTCCTTCATCTTATTTACATTTACAGCATTTAGCAGATGCCCTTATCCAGAGTGATTTACAGAAGTGCTTTGTATTCTTCTTAGCGGACATACAGTAGCTTTATAGACTTGTGATTCGAATCTTGGATCTTCATGTCCATAGTCAAGTACCTTAACCGTTTCCCCACCGCAGTCCCTTGAGTAAACCAAATACTTGTTTGGTTTAAGTTGTTATTGCAAAGTTTTGAGGTGTGTTTTGGGTCATTATAAATGCCACAATGTGAACCTTTCTGCCAAAAAAGATCCAACAAGCATTTTCACTTATCAGGCTTTTGGCCCCCACTGTGTGTGTGAGTGTGTACTAAATGGACAAAAGTACTTTGACACCAACACATTACATGTACTGGAGCTTTTATGACATCTTATTTTAAATCCATAGGCATTAATATCAAGCTTCTACATTCTGAACTAACTGGAGTTCCTTCTCAAAAAATTAGCATATTGTCATAAAGTTAATTATTTTCCGTAATGTAATGATAAAAATTAAACTTTCATATATTTTAGATTCATTGCACAACAACTGAAATATTTCAAGTCTTTTATTGTTTTAATACTGATGATTTTGGCATACAGCTCATGAAAACACAAAATTAGCATATCATGAAAAGGTTCTCTATACAAGCTATTAACCTAATCATCTGAATCAACGAATTAACTCTAAACACCTGCAAAAGATTCCTGAGGCTTTTGAAAACTCCCAACTTGGTTCATTACTCAAAACCGCAATCATGGGTAAGACTGCCGACCTGACTGCTGTCCAGAAGGCCATCATTGACACCCTCAAGCAAGAGGGTAAGACACAGAAAGAAATTTCTGAACAAATAGGCTGTTCCCAGAGTGCTGTATCAAGGCACCTCAGTGGGAAGTCTGTGGGAAGGAAAAAGTGTGGCAGAAAACGCTGCACAACGAGAAGAGGTGACTGGACCCTGAGGAGGATTGTGGAGAAGGGCCGATTCCAGAGCCACCGTGCACAGGCGTGTGCAGGAAATGGGCTTATACAGGTGCCGCATTTACCAGGTCAGCCACTTGTGAACCAAGGAAAAGGCGGGCAAGACCGCGCCTGACTGGGTACAGAGACTCTACTCCCTCCCCCCTCCATGAGTCTCCTCATCTATCTTCGCTCCATCCTTTCATCTTGCTTTCCCATTCCAAAAGCAGCACTGGACTGTTGCTCAGTGGTCCAAAGTTACTTTTTCGGAGGAAAGGCAAATTTTGAATGGTCATTCGGAAGCAAGGTGCCAGAGTCTGGAGGAAAAAGACTGGGGAGGGGGAGAAGGAAAGGCCAAAAGTCTGAAGTCCAGTGTCAAGTAACCCAGTCAGTGATGGTCTATAGGGTGCCATGGTAAGCTGCTGGTGTTTGAGCCACTGTGTTTTAATCAAGTGCAGCAGGGGTCAGTGCATTACAACAGGAGATTTTGGAAGCACTTCATGCTTCATTGCTGAAGAGCTTTATGAGATGAAGAGTTCATTTCAGACGACCTGGGCACCTGCTCACAGTGGCCACAAACCACTGGTAAATGGTGTACTGACCATAAGTATTAACTTGCTGCTCCATGGCCGGCCAACTCTCCTTTGAACTAACCCGATAGAGAATCTGGGGGATTATGTGAAGAGAAAGTTGAGAGACGAAGACCCAACATCTGGGATGAGCCATTAAGGCCGCTTATCGAAGCAGCCTGGGCCTCCATAACCCTCAAGCGTGCCAAACAGGCTGTTTGCCTCCATGCCAAGCCGCATTGAAGCAGTCATTTCTGCAAAAGGATTCCCGACCAAGTATTGAGTGCATAAATGAACATAATAATCTGAAGGTTGACTTTTTTTGTATTAAAAATTTTGTGTTTTCATGAGCTGTATGCCAAAATCATCAGTATTGAAACAATAAAAGACTTGAAATATTTCAGTTGGTGTGCAATGAATCTAAAATATATGAAAGTTTAATTTTTATCATTACATTACAGAAAAGAATTAACTTTATGACAATATGCTAATTTTTTGAGAAGGACCAGTATTTTGAAATCTGAAAACCTCAAGGGTGTCAATTAAACTATTATGAAATTGTGATCTTACAATATAATATAACATCTGTTCCCATTGATATAACCATCTTTTTTTTAAATGTCCTTTCTTACCCTGCTTAGTGACCTTCTTTTGGACTTAAGTTTACTGTCTGGTGACTTGACAACAATGCTCTACTGAAAGAGTGAGACATGTTTTGGATATGGCAGTTCACTGCAATCAGAAGATGTGGACCTCTTGCCATTAGAACCACTGAGGGCTTTGCTGAAACTGCTATAATCTTGAGGAAATGTCTGAGATTGTTGTGTGTAAACTGATAGAGTACCTTGACTTCAGTGAACCGTAAGAGGGGCCCATACTGAATCAGTTGAACCTCCAGCAGATAAAGTGCTATATAAATATAGATTGCCTCGACATTCAATAGGAACTTAATCCACAACCATGACCTGGAGCACAGCTATTGTGCACAAACAAGACCAGCTAAGACAAGCTTTGTTTGTCTGAGAAACAGTGTTGTTCCACAGAAATGTGTTATCTTCTTCTACATCCACCTCCTCAGCTAAAATCAGACCATTATAAAAAGAGGTCATGTTTACAGCAAATTTATCTGTGAAAATATAGCCGATCTCAAAATGCCATAAAGTATGCTACAGGGTGTCTGGCATACGGGTGAATAAATGTATAAAATGAGTAATAAGCTTGCATAGACACTGTTATATTAAATGTTATATATAAATGTAACAATCAATACATTTCTTGTAAATATGCATACTGTAATTTATTCTTACATCAGTGATATTGTAGTCCTTAAAGCAACAACTCCATCTTTTAAAAACTGGAAAAAAAAAACTTTCTGTTGATGCATCACATGGGTAGAAATTACATGTACATGTAGTCATTTAACAGACAACCACATCCAGAGGAACTTAGACCTGATACAATCTTACAAGCTTAGCAATTTTGGGTTAAGGACCTTAGCCATTGCGTAAGGACCCAACAGTAATAGCTTAACAGAGGTGAGATTTGAAGCCTAGACCTATTTGTCCACAGTCCAGTAACTTAACTGCTAGGATAACTGCCTAATGCTTACTGATTGTAGATGCTTCAGGATTTTAATGTTAATGTTCAGAAAATTCCAATGAAACATGTACTAACTAATAAGACTACTAAACAGTTCTTGCCAAATTACCTTGATTAATTTTGTAACATTTAAAAGTAAGGATATATGCATAATAAGGTTTGTTTGTGCCCCAAATTATCTACCTACCTTAACTCATTGACTACATTGTTATTGAGAGTGACTGGACCATAGATTACAACTTATATTTAATTAATATTATTATAACTTTAAAGCCTTTTCTAGCTACTAAAAATGTCCATAGTTTTTGTGTTTACAATTTTAGCATGTATGCTGTTGGCTTTCCCTTTCTATCCTCCTTTAGAACTGTCAGCTTATGCCACAGATCAGACACGAATGCACAGTGCCTTTGAGTGACAGGTTTATTAAGAAACCCAGCAGGCAGCAAAACAGTGTCTGAGACAAACTGAGGTCAGCCAACAGTCCAGAGTTCAATACACATGGAATCCAAAGCACATGTGAACTAAGTAGGAGTAGGAGATATATCAAATCACAAGTGCAAATGCTCAGAAACAGAGGAGTAACTATGAGACTTTGCAATTAGCCATTACTAACAAGGGGTTTTAACATACAAATAGACATGCATGGATAGAACTATAGGTAGTGTAAATAGGAGTGCTGCATGGGGCTGGTGTGAGGGGAGGGAGTTCTGGGAAAAATCCCAGATGCTGGATGTGTACAGGCTACAATCATGACAATAATCACAAGGGGACAAGGGGATATTAGTTGAAATGTGTGTACACTGCAAACATAAATACAAAGGGAATAGAAAAACATTAAATTTCATTTATTGCTGCAATATTAATGAATGATTAACAATGCAAAACAACTTCTTAGAACTATTAAAACGAATGGATCATCTAGCAGTTTCATTACGTTTGCTTCCTGCCATTTCTGGTTTTATTGACAACAAAGCATGGCTTTACAAAAATTATATAAAATGGTGAATTCTGGGATCATATGAAGGCTTAGAAATGCATAATGTGCTGTTGAACACAAGATAACAGGCTTATAAAATATTAAATATGGGTTTATGCCATATAACTCTGAATCCAGTTCTGTATAGTGTACCACTGGAAGCAACAAGCCTTTTAGACATCAAATACTAATACAAGTTAATTGAGGTCATTTCAAATAGGGGGTATTACACAGGTTTGTACACAAATCACATTATAATTCATTTTCATTTCACATTTATAGTGACAATAAAAGGAAATGTTCTTCTTTCTGTTTTTGTGCACAAACGCGCTGTGGCTCAAAACACAGCACTGGAGCTTTGCACTGCCTGACACCACTCTTCCTGATGAAATTGGATTGGTCAGAGAGATTTTGCGCTGATACATTCCAAGCTCGGCTGCAGCTGAATTGTTTCATGAGGAATGCAGTGTGTGAAGTGAGAGGATTATTAATGTGAAAGACTGTTTAGATGTTTCACCCCCTTCACTCAGTTGCAAACAAGGAAAAAAAAATGCTTGTTGTTCAAATGTCTAAGGTGACAATTGAACACGTTTTATTCCTGCTCCTCCACTCCTGTAATATAAGTTGATTATGTGAAATCGTCTACAACTGGAGATTAGACGTGTAGAGACTGCACACTTTGGTAATATCTCAGGACAATTACGAACACAGAATAAATGGCTTTTATTATAACCATTGTAAAAGCATTATAAACACCTTCCAATACTGCCAAGCTGTCACTGTTGGCCCTTAAGCCTCCGTTTCCTTAGATAGTGTCTTTTAAAGCATTGTCGATAGGGGTCATTCTGGTACTGTTTTAGTATCACCAAATATTTAGCATTGTGACTTAATCATGTTTGAATTAAATGGTGATTTTTCACATTGTGTGAAAGGGTAGACAATACCAGATCAATGACTTGAAACACCATCAGATCTCACAGTAAATTTCTGACATGCCAGAAAAATGAAAACAGTCATCATGGGGTGTGAGCATTGTCACAATGTGATATGCATAACCTGTGAAAATCGAATGTCTCGAGAAAAAAGCATTTAGTCAGTCAGTGATTGTGCAAGTTCTCTGACTTAGAAAGATGAGAGAGGTCTGTAATTTTCGTCATAGGTACACTTCAACTATGAGAGACAAAATGGAAAAAAAAAA